>JAQJVK010000139.1:330000-414796 GCA_035578135.1 Flexamia atlantica | reverse complement strand
ACCGTCAAAACTTAGGTTTTGGAAATACGGGTGATTAAAATAGTCGCATTAGATGTGTGGACAGCGATCCACCTAAGTTTGACATAAAATATAAAATAAATACGGCAGTGTGTCAGCATGACGTAAACGTAGGATGAAAGAATAGGACCAGAACTTTAGTACTATACCACCCAAGTTACCTTAAAAACTTAGGTTTTGGAAATATGGCTGATTAAAGTAGTCGCATTGAGATGTGCGGACAGAGATTTGTCGAAGTTTGACACGAAATATAATAATAAATACGGAGGTGTACCAACATGACGTACACATAGGATGATAGAATAGGTCCAGAACTTTAGTACTATACCACCCAAGTTACCGTAAAAACTTAGGTTTTGGAAATATGGGTGATTAAATTAGTCGCTATGCGATGTGCGGACAACGATTTGTCTAAGTATGACATGAAATATAATAATAAATACGGAGGTGTGCCAACATTACGTACACGTAGGGTGATAGAATAGGACCAGAACTTCTGTATTATACCACCCAAGTTACCGTAAAAACTTAGGTTTTGGAAATATGGCTGATTAAAGTAGTCGCATTGAGATGTGCGGACAGAGATTTGTCGAAGTTTGACACGAAATATAAAAAAAATACGGAAGTGTGCCTACATGACGTACACATAGGATGATAGAATAGGTCCAGAACTTTAGTACTATACCACCCAAGTTACCTTAAAAACTTAGGTTTTGGAAATACGGGTGATTAAAATAGTCGCTTTGGATGTGTGGACAGCGATCCACCTAAGTTTGACATAAAATATAAAATAAATACGGAAGTGTGTCAGCATGACGTACACGTAGGATGAAAGAATAGGACCAGAAATTTAGTACTATACCACCCAAGTTACCTTAAAAACTTAGGTTTTGGAAATATGGGTGATTAAATTAGTCGCTATGCGATGTGCGGACAACGATTTGTCTAAGTTTGACATAAAATATAAAAATAAATACGGAGGTGTGCCAACATGACGTACACATAGGATGATAGAATAGGTCCAGAACTTTAGTACTATACCAATCAAGTTACCTTAAAAACTTAGGTTTTGGAAATATGGGTGATTAAATTAGTCGCTATGCGATGTGCGGACAACGATTTGTCGAAGTTTGACACGAAATATAAAAAAAATACGGAGGTGTGCCAACATGACGTACACATAGGATGATAGAATAGGTCCAGAACTTTAGTACTATACCACCCAAGTTACCGTAAAAACTTAGGTTATGGAAATATGGGTGATTAGATTAGTCGCTATGCGATGTGCGGACAACGATTTGTCTAAGTTTGACATGAAATATAAAAATAAATACGGAATTGTGGATACATGACGTACACATAGGGTGATAGAATAGGACCAGAACTTCTGTATTATACCACCCAAGTTACCGTAAAAACTTAGGTTTTGGAAATATGGGTGATTAAATTAGTCGCTATGCGATGTGCGGACAACAATTTGTGTAAATTTGACATGAAATATAAAAATAAATACGGAATTGTGGATACATGACGTACACATAGGGTGATAGAATAGGACCAGAACTTCTGTATTATACCACCCAAGTTACCGTAAAAACTTAGGTTTTGGAAATATGGCTGATTAAAGTAGTCGCATTGAGATGTGCGGACAGCGATTTGTCAAAGTATGACATGAAAAATAAAATAAATACGGAAGTGTGCAAACATGACGTACACATAGGATGATAGAATAGGTCCTGAAATTTAGTATTATACCACCCAAGTTACCGTAAAAACTTAGGTTTTGGAAATATGGGTGATTAAATTAGTCGCTATGCGATGTGCGGACAACAATTTGTGTAAATTTGACATGAAATATAAAAATAAATACGGAATTGTGGATACATGACGTACACATAGGGTGATAGAATAGGACCAGAACTTCTGTATTATACCACCCAAGTTACCGTAAAAACTTAGGTTTTGGAAATATGGCTGATTAAAGTAGTCGCATTGAGATGTGCGGACAGCGATTTGTCAAAGTATGACATGAAAAATAAAATAAATACGGAAGTGTGCCAACATGACGTACACATAGGATGATAGAATAGGTCCTGAAATTTAGTATTATACCACCCAAGTTACCTTAAAAACTTAGGTTTTGGAAATATGGGTGATTAAATTAGTCGCTATGCGATGTGCGGACAACGATTTGTCTAATTTTGACATGAAATATAATAATAAATACGGAATTGTGGATACATGACGTACACATAGGGTGATAGAATAGGACCAGAACTTCTGTATTATACCAACCAAGTTACCGTAAAAACTTAGGTTTTTGAAATATGGGTGATTAAATTAGTCGCTATGCGATGTGCGGACAACGATTTGTCTAAGTATGACATGAAATATAATAATAAATACGGAGGTGTGCCAACATTACGTTCACATAGGATGATAGAATAGGTCCAGAACTTTAGTACTATACCACCCAAGTTACCGTAAAAACTTAGGTTTTGGAAATATGGGTGATTAAGTTAGTCGCTATGCGATGTGCGGACAACGATTTGTCTAAGTTTGACATGAAATATAAAAATAAATATGGAATTTTGGATACATGACGTAAACATTGGGTGATAGAATAGGATTAGAACTATATTATTATACCACTCAGGTTACCGTCAAAACTTAGGTTTTGGAAATACGGGTGATTAAAATAGTCGCATTAGATGTGTGGACAGCGATCCACCTAAGTTTGACATAAAATATAAAATAAATACGGCAGTGTGTCAGCATGACGTAAACGTAGGATGAAAGAATAGGACCAGAACTTTAGTACTATACCACCCAAGTTACCTTAAAAACTTAGGTTTTGGAAATATGGCTGATTAAAGTAGTCGCATTGAGATGTGCGGACAGAGATTTGTCGAAGTTTGACACGAAATATAATAATAAATACGGAGGTGTACCAACATGACGTACACATAGGATGATAGAATAGGTCCAGAACTTTAGTACTATACCACCCAAGTTACCGTAAAAACTTAGGTTTTGGAAATATGGGTGATTAAATTAGTCGCTATGCGATGTGCGGACAACGATTTGTCTAAGTATGACATGAAATATAATAATAAATACGGAGGTGTGCCAACATTACGTACACGTAGGGTGATAGAATAGGACCAGAACTTCTGTATTATACCACCCAAGTTACCGTAAAAACTTAGGTTTTGGAAATATGGCTGATTAAAGTAGTCGCATTGAGATGTGCGGACAGAGATTTGTCGAAGTTTGACACGAAATATAAAAAAAATACGGAAGTGTGCCTACATGACGTACACATAGGATGATAGAATAGGTCCAGAACTTTAGTACTATACCACCCAAGTTACCTTAAAAACTTAGGTTTTGGAAATACGGGTGATTAAAATAGTCGCTTTGGATGTGTGGACAGCGATCCACCTAAGTTTGACATAAAATATAAAATAAATACGGAAGTGTGTCAGCATGACGTACACGTAGGATGAAAGAATAGGACCAGAAATTTAGTACTATACCACCCAAGTTACCTTAAAAACTTAGGTTTTGGAAATATGGGTGATTAAATTAGTCGCTATGCGATGTGCGGACAACGATTTGTCTAAGTTTGACATAAAATATAAAAATAAATACGGAGGTGTGCCAACATGACGTACACATAGGATGATAGAATAGGTCCAGAACTTTAGTACTATACCAATCAAGTTACCTTAAAAACTTAGGTTTTGGAAATATGGGTGATTAAATTAGTCGCTATGCGATGTGCGGACAACGATTTGTCGAAGTTTGACACGAAATATAAAAAAAATACGGAGGTGTGCCAACATGACGTACACATAGGATGATAGAATAGGTCCAGAACTTTAGTACTATACCACCCAAGTTACCGTAAAAACTTAGGTTATGGAAATATGGGTGATTAGATTAGTCGCTATGCGATGTGCGGACAACGATTTGTCTAAGTTTGACATGAAATATAAAAATAAATACGGAATTGTGGATACATGACGTACACATAGGGTGATAGAATAGGACCAGAACTTCTGTATTATACCACCCAAGTTACCGTAAAAACTTAGGTTTTGGAAATATGGGTGATTAAATTAGTCGCTATGCGATGTGCGGACAACAATTTGTGTAAATTTGACATGAAATATAAAAATAAATACGGAATTGTGGATACATGACGTACACATAGGGTGATAGAATAGGACCAGAACTTCTGTATTATACCACCCAAGTTACCGTAAAAACTTAGGTTTTGGAAATATGGCTGATTAAAGTAGTCGCATTGAGATGTGCGGACAGCGATTTGTCAAAGTATGACATGAAAAATAAAATAAATACGGAAGTGTGCCAACATGACGTACACATAGGATGATAGAATAGGTCCTGAAATTTAGTATTATACCACCCAAGTTACCGTAAAAACTTAGGTTTTGGAAATATGGGTGATTAAATTAGTCGCTATGCGATGTGCGGACAACAATTTGTGTAAATTTGACATGAAATATAAAAATAAATACGGAATTGTGGATACATGACGTACACATAGGGTGATAGAATAGGACCAGAACTTCTGTATTATACCACCCAAGTTACCGTAAAAACTTAGGTTTTGGAAATATGGCTGATTAAAGTAGTCGCATTGAGATGTGCGGACAGCGATTTGTCAAAGTATGACATGAAAAATAAAATAAATACGGAAGTGTGCCAACATGACGTACACATAGGATGATAGAATAGGTCCTGAAATTTAGTATTATACCACCCAAGTTACCTTAAAAACTTAGGTTTTGGAAATATGGGTGATTAAATTAGTCGCTATGCGATGTGCGGACAACGATTTGTCTAATTTTGACATGAAATATAATAATAAATACGGAATTGTGGATACATGACGTACACATAGGGTGATAGAATAGGACCAGAACTTCTGTATTATACCAACCAAGTTACCGTAAAAACTTAGGTTTTTGAAATATGGGTGATTAAATTAGTCGCTATGCGATGTGCGGACAACGATTTGTCTAAGTATGACATGAAATATAATAATAAATACGGAGGTGTGCCAACATTACGTTCACATAGGATGATAGAATAGGTCCAGAACTTTAGTACTATACCACCCAAGTTACCGTAAAAACTTAGGTTTTGGAAATATGGGTGATTAAGTTAGTCGCTATGCGATGTGCGGACAACGATTTGTCTAAGTTTGACATGAAATATAAAAATAAATATGGAATTTTGGATACATGACGTAAACATTGGGTGATAGAATAGGATTAGAACTATATTATTATACCACTCAGGTTACCGTCAAAACTTAGGTTTTGGAAATACGGGTGATTAAAATAGTCGCATTAGATGTGTGGACAGCGATCCACCTAAGTTTGACATAAAATATAAAATAAATACGGCAGTGTGTCAGCATGACGTAAACGTAGGATGAAAGAATAGGACCAGAACTTTAGTACTATACCACCCAAGTTACCTTAAAAACTTAGGTTTTGGAAATATGGCTGATTAAAGTAGTCGCATTGAGATGTGCGGACAGAGATTTGTCGAAGTTTGACACGAAATATAATAATAAATACGGAGGTGTGCCAACATGACGTACACATAGGATGATAGAATAGGTCCAGAACTTTAGTACTATACCACCCAAGTTACCGTAAAAACTTAGGTTTTGGAAATATGGGTGATTAAATTAGTCGCTATGCGATGTGCGGACAACGATTTGTCTAAGTATGACATGAAATATAATAATAAATACGGAGGTGTGCCAATATTACGTACACGTAGGGTGATAGAATAGGACCAGAACTTCTGTATTATACCACCCAAGTTACCGTAAAAACTTAGGTTTTGGAAATATGGCTGATTAAAGTAGTCGCATTGAGATGTGCGGACAGAGATTTGTCGAAGTTTGACACGAAATATAAAAAAAATACGGAAGTGTTCCTACATGACGTACACATAGGATGATAGAATAGGTCCAGAACTTTAGTACTATACCACCCAAGTTACCTTAAAATTTTAGGTTTTGGAAATACGGGTGATTAAAATAGTCGCTTTGGATGTGTGGACAGCGATCCACCTAAGTTTGACATAAAATATAAAATAAATACGGAAGTGTGTCAGCATGACGTACACGTAGGATGAAAGAATAGGACCAGAACTTTAGTACTATACCACCCAAGTTACCTTAAAAACTTAGGTTTTGGAAATATGGGTGATTAAATTAGTCGCTATGCGATGTGCGGACAACGATTTGTCTAAGTTTGACATAAAATATAAAAAAAAAATCCGGAGGTGTGCCAACATGACGTACACATAGGATGATAGAATAGGTCCAGAACTTTAGTACTATACCACCCAAGTTACCGTAAAAACTTAGGTTATGGAAATATGGGTGATTAGATTAGTCGCTATGCGATGTGCGGACAACGATTTGTCTAAGTTTGACATGAAATATAAAAATAAATACGGAATTGTGGATACATGACGTACACATAGGGTGATAGAATAGGACCAGAACTTCTGTATTATACCACCCAAGTTACCGTAAAAACTTAGGTTTTGGAAATATGGGTGATTAAATTAGTCGCTATGCGATGTGCGGACAACAATTTGTGTAAATTTGACATGAAATATAAAAATAAATACGGAATTGTGGATACATGACGTACACATAGGGTGATAGAATAGGACCAGAACTTCTGTATTATACCACCCAAGTTACCGTAAAAACTTAGGTTTTGGAAATATGGCTGATTAAAGTAGTCGCATTGAGATGTGCGGACAGCGATTTGTCAAAGTATGACATGAAAAATAAAATAAATACGGAAGTGTGCCAACATGACGTACACATAGGATGATAGAATAGGTCCTGAAATTTAGTATTATACCACCCAAGTTACCTTAAAAACTTAGGTTTTGGAAATATGGGTGATTAAATTAGTCGCTATGCGATGTGCGGACAACGATTTGTCTAATTTTGACATGAAATATAATAATAAATACGGAATTGTGGATACATGACGTACACATAGGGTGATAGAATAGGACCAGATTTTCTGTATTATACCAACCGAGTTACCGTAAAAACTTAGGTTTTTGAAATATGGGTGATTAAATTAGTCGCTATGCGATGTGCGGACAACGATTTGTCTAAGTATGACATGAAATATAATAATAAATACGGAGGTGTGCCAACATTACGTTCACGTAGGGTGATAGAATAGGACCAGAACTTCTGTATTATACCACCCAAGTTACCGTAAAAACTTAGGTTTTGGAAATATGGCTGATTAAAGTAGTCGCTATGCGATGTGCGGACAACGATTTGTCTAAATTTGACATGAAATATAAAAATAAATACGGAATTTTGGATACATGACGTACACATAAGGTGATAGAATAAGACCAGAACTATAGTATTATACCACTCAGGTTATCCGAAAAACTTAGGTTTTGGAAATATGGGTAGTTAAAATAGTCGCTTTGGATGTGTGGACATCGATCCGCCTAAGTTTGACATGAAATATAAAATAAATACGCGAGTGTGCCAACAAGACGTACACATAGGGTGATAGAATAGGACCAGACCTTCTGTATTATACCACCCAAGTTACCGTAAAAACTTGGGTTTTGGAAATATGGCTGATTAAAGTAGTCGCTTTGCGATGGGCGGACAGCGATTTGTCTAAGTTTGACATGAAATATAAAATAAATACGGAAGTGTTCCAACATGACGTACAAATAGTATGATAGAATAGGTCCAGAACTTTAGTACTATACCTCCCAAGTTACCTTAAAAACTTAGGTTTTGGAAATATGGAATCGCTGTCCGCACATCTCAATGCGACTACTTTAATCAGCCATATTTCCAAAACCTAAGTTTTTACGGTAACTTGGATGGTATAATACAGAAGTTCTGGTCCTATTCTATCACCCTACGTGTACGTAATGTTGGCACAGCTCCTTATTTTTTTATATTTCATGTCATACTTAGACAAATCGTTGTCCGCACATCGCATAGCGACTAATTTAATCACCCATATTTCCTAAACCTAAGTTTTAACGGTAACTTGGGTGGTATAATACAGAGGTTCTGGTCCTATTCTATCACCCTATGTGTACGTCATGTATCCACAATTCCGTATTTATTTTTATATTTCATGTCAAACTTAGACAAATCGCTGTCCGCACATCTCAATGCGACTACTTTAATCAGCCATATTTCCAAAACCTAAGTTTTTACGGTAACTTGGGTGGTATAGTACTAAAGTTCTGGACCTATTCTATCATCCTATGTGTACGTAATGTTGGCACACATCCGTATTTTTTTTATATTTCGTGTCAAACTTAGACAAATCGTTGTCCGCACATCGCATAGCGACTAATTTAATCACCCATATTTCCAAAACCTAAGTTTTTAAGGTAACTTGGGTAATATAATAATAAATTTCAGGACCTATTCTATCATCCTATGTGTACGTCATGTTGGCACACTTCCGTATTTATTTTATTTTTCATGACATACTTTGACAAATCGCTGTCCGCACATCTCAATGCGACTACTTTAATCAGCAATATTTCCAAAACCTAAGTTTTTAGACAAATCGTTTTCCACACATCGCATAGCGACTAATTTAATCACCCATATTTCCAAAACCTAAGTTTTTACGGTAACTTGGGTGGTATAATACAGAAGTTATGGTCCTATTCTATCACCCTATATGTACGTAATGTTGGCACACCTCCGTATTTATTATTATATTTCATGTCAAACTTAGACAAATCGTTGTCCGCACATACAAAGCGACTATTTTAATCACCCATATTTCCAAAACCTAAGTTTTGACGGTAACCTGAGTGGTATAATGATATAGTTCTAATCCTATTCTATCACCCAATGTGTACGTCATGTATCCAAAATTCCTTATTTATTTTTATATTTCATGTCAAACTTAGACAAATCGTTGTCCGCACATACAAAGCGACTATTTTAATCACCCATATTTCCAAAACCTAAGTTTTGACGGTAACATGAGTGGTATAATGATATAGTTCTAATCCTATTCTATCACCCAATGTGTACGTCATGTATCCAAAATTCCGTATTTATTTTTATATTCCGTGTCAAACTTAGACAAATCGTTGTCCGCACATCGCATAGCGACTAATTTAATCACCCATATTTCCAAAACCTAAGTTTTTACGGTAACTTGGGTGGTATAATACAGAAGTTCTGGTCCTATTCTATCACCCTACGTGTACGTCATGTATCCACAATTCCGTATTTATTTTTTATATTTCGTGTCAAACCTAGACAAATCGCTGTCCGCACATCGCTTAGCGACTAATTTAATCACCCATATTTCCAAAACCTAAGTTTTTAAGGTAACTTGGGTGGTATAGTACTAAAGTTCTGGACCTATTCTATCATCCTATGTGTACGTCATGTTGGCACACCTCCGTATTTTTTTATATTTCGTGTCAAACGTCGACAAATCTCTGTCCGCACATCTCAATGCGACTACTTTAATCACCCATATTTCCAAAACCTAAGTTTTTACGGTAACTTGGGTGGTATAATACAGAAGTTCTGGTCCTGTTCTATCACCATATGTGTACGTCATGTATCCACAATTCCGTATTTATTTTTATATTTCATGTCAAACTTAGACAAATCGTTGTCCGCACATCGCATAGCGACTAATTTAATCACCCATATTTCCAAAACCTAAGTTTTTACGGTAACTTGGGTGGTATAGTACTAAAGTTCTGGACCTATTCTATCATCCTATGTGTACGTAATGTTGGCACACCTCCGTATTTATTATTATATTTCATGTCATACTTAGACAAATCGTTGTCCGCACATCGCATAGCGACTAATTTAATCACCCATATTTCCAAAACCTAAGTTTTTACGGTAACTTGGGTGGTATAATACAGAAGTTCTGGTCCTATTCTATCACCCTACGTGTACGTCATGTATCCACAATTCCGTATTTATTTTATATATTTTGTGTCAAACTTAGACAAATCGTTGTCCGCACATTGCATAGCGACTAATTAAATCACCCATATTTCCAAAACCTAAGTTTTTACGGTAACTTGGGTGGTATAGTACAAAAGTTCTGGACCTATTCTATCATCCTATGTGTACGTCATGTTGGCACACCTCCGTATTTTTTTTATATTTCGTGTCATACTTAGACAAATCGTTGTCCGCACATCGCATAGCGACTAATTTAATCACCCATATTTCCAAAACCTAAGTTTTTACGGTAACTTGGGTGGTATAATACTAAATTTCAGGACCTATTCTATCATCCTATGTGTACGTCATGTTGGCACACTTCCGTATTTATTTTATTTTTCATGTCATACTTTGACAAATCGCTGTCCGCACATCTCAATGCGACTACATTAATCAGCCATATTTCCAAAACCTAAGTTTTTACGGTAACTTGGGTGGTATAATACAGAAGTTCTGGTCCTATTCTATCACCCTACGTGTACGTAATGTTGGCACACCTCCGTATTTATTATTATATTTCATGTTAAACTTAGACAAATCGTTGTCCGCACATCGCATAGCGACTAATTTAATCAGCCATATTTCCAAAACCTAAGTTTTTACGGTAACTTGGGTGGTATAATACAGAAGTTCTGGTCCTATTCTATCACCCTACGTGTACGTAATGTTGGCACACCTCCGTATTTATTATTATATTTCATGTCAAACTTCGACAAATATCTGTCCGCACATCTCAATGCGACTACTTTAATCAGCCATATTTACAAAACCTAAGTTTTTAAGGTAACTTGGGTGGTATAGTACTAAAGTTCTGGACCTATTCTATCATCCTATGTGTACGTCATGTTGGCAAACCTCCGTATTTTTTTATATTTCGTGTCAAACTTCGACAAATCGTTGTCCGCACATCGCATAGCGACTAATTTAATCACCCATATTTCCAAAACCTAAGTTTTTACGGTAACTTGGGTGGTATAGTACAGAAGTTCTGGTCCTATTCTATCGCCTTATGTGTACGTCATGTATTCACAATTCCGTATTTATTTTTATATTTCATGTCAAACTTAGACAAATCGCTGTCCGCACATCTCAATGCGACTAATTTAATCACCCATATTTCCAAAACCTAAGTTTTTAAGGTAACTTGGGTGGTATAGTACTAAAGTTCTGGCCCTATTCTATCATCCTATGTGTACGTCATGTTGGCACACCTCCGTATTTTTTTATATTTCGTGTCAAACTTCGACAAATCTCTGTCCGCACATCTCAATGCGACTACTTTAATCAGCCATATTTCCAAAACCTAAGTTTTTACGGTAACTTGGGTGGTATAATACAGAAGTTCTGGTCCTATTCTATCACCCTATGTGTACGTCATGTATCCACAATTCCGTATTTATTTTTATATTTCATGTCAAACTTAGACAAATCGTTGTCCGCACATCGCATAGCGACTAATTTAATCACCCATATTTCCAAAACCTAAGTTTTTACGGTAACTTGGGTGGTATAGTACTAAAGTTCTGGACCTATTCTATCATCCTATGTGTACGTCATGTTGGCACACCTCCGTATTTTTTTTATATTTCCTGTCAAACTTCGACAAATCGTTGTCCGCACATCGCATAGCGACTAATTTAATCACCCATATTTCCAAAACCTAAGTTTTTACGGTAACTTGGGTGGTATAATACAGAAGTTCTGGTCCTATTCTATCACCCTATGTGTACGTCATGTATCCACAATTCCGTATTTATTTTTATATTTCATGTCAAACTTAGACAAATCGCTGTCCGCACATCTCAATGCGACTACTTTAATCAGCCATATTTCCAAAACCTAAGTTTTTACGGTAACTTGGGTGGTATAGTACTAAAGTTCTGGACCTATTCTATCAACCTATGTGTACGTAATGTTGGCAAACCTCCGTATTTATTATTATATTTCATGTCATACTTAGATAAATTGTTGTCCGCACATCGCATAGCGACTAATTTAATCAGCCATATTTCCAAAACCTAAGTTTTTACGGTAACTTGGGTGGTATAATACAGAGGTTCTGGTCCTATTTCATCACCCTACGTGTACGTCATGCTGACACACTGCCGTATTTATTTTATATTTTATGTCAAACTTAGGTGGATCACTGTCCACACATCCAAGGCGACTATTTTAATCACCCGTATTTCCAAAACCTAAGTTTTTAAGGTAACTTTGGTGGTATAGTACTAAAGTTCTGGACCTATTCTATCATCCTATGTGTACGTCATGTTGGCACACCTCCGTATTTTTTTATATTTCGTGTCAAACTTCGACAAGTCTCTGTCCGCACATCTCAATGCGACTACTTTAATCACACATATTTCCAAAACCTAAGTTTTTACGGTAACTTGGGTGGTATAGTACTAAAGTTCTGGTCCTATTCTTTCATCCTACGTGTACGTCATGCTGACACACTGCCGTATTTATTTTATATTTCATGTCATACTTTGACAAATCGCTGTCCGCACATCTCAATGCGACTACTTTTATCAGCCATATTTCCAAAACCTAAGTTTTTACGGTAACTTGGGTGGTATAATACAGAAGTTCTGGTCCTATTCTATCACCCTACGTGTACGTAATGTTGGCACACCTCCGTATTTATTATTATATTTCATGTCATACTTAGACAAATCGTTGTCCGCACATCGCATAGCGACTAATTTAATCACCCATATATCCAAAACCTAAGATTTTAAGGTAACTTGGGTGGTATAGTACAGAAGTTCTGGTCCTATTCTATCACCCTATGTGTACGTCATGTATCCACAATTCCGTATTTATTTTTATATTTCATGTCAAACTTAGACAAATCGTTGTCCGCACATCGCATAGCGACTAATTTAATCACCCATATTTCCAAAACCTAAGTTTTTACGGTAACTTGGGTGGTATAGTACTAAAGTTCTGGACCTATTCTATCATCCTATGTGTATGTAATGTTGGCACACCTCCGTATTTATTATTATATTTCATGTCATACTTAGACAAATCGTTGTCCGCACATCGCATAGCGACTAATTTAATCACCCATATTTCCAAAACCTAAGTTTTTACGATAACTTGGGTGGTATAATACAGAAGTTCTGGTCCTATTCTATCACCCTACGTGTACGTCATGTATCCACAATTCCGTATTTATTTTTATATTTTGTGTCAAACTTAGACAAATCGTTGTCCGCACATTGCATAGCGACTAATTAAATCACCCATATTTCCAAAACCTAAGTTTTTACGGTAACTTGGGTGGTATAGTACAAAAGTTCTGGACCTATTCTATCATCCTATGTGTACGTCATGTTGGCACACCTCCGTATTTTTTTTATATTTCGTGTCATACTTAGACAAATCGTTGTCCGCACATCGCATAGCGACTAATTTAATCACCCATATTTCCAAAACCTAAGTTTTTACGGTAACTTGGGTGGTATAATACTAAATTTCAGGACCTATTCTATCATCCTATGTGTACGTCATGTTGGCACACTTCCGTATTTATTTTATTTTTCATGTCATACTTTGACAAATCGCTGTCCGCACATCTCAATGCGACTACATTAATCAGCCATATTTCCAAAACCTAAGTTTTTACGGTAACTTGGGTGGTATAATACAGAAGTTCTGGTCCTATTCTATCACCCTACGTGTACGTAATGTTGGCACACCTCCGTATTTATTATTATATTTCATGTTAAACTTAGACAAATCGTTGTCCGCACATCGCATAGCGACTAATTTAATCAGCCATATTTCCAAAACCTAAGTTTTTACGATAACTTGGGTGGTATAATACAGAAGTTCTGGTCCTATTCTATCACCCTACGTGTACGTAATGTTGGCACACCTCCGTATTTATTATTATATTTCATGTCAAACTTCGACAAATATCTGTCCGCACATCTCAATGCGACTACTTTAATCAGCCATATTTCCAAAACCTAAGTTTTTAAGGTAACTTGGGTGGTATAGTACTAAAGTTCTGGACCTATTCTATCATCCTATGTGTACGTCATGTTGGCAAACCTCCGTATTTTTTTATATTTCGTGTCAAACTTCGACAAATCGTTGTCCGCACATCGCATAGCGACTAATTTAATCACCCATATTTCCAAAACCTAAGTTTTTACGGTAACTTGGGTGGTATAATACAGAAGTTCTGGTCCTATTTCATCACCCTACGTGTACGTCATGCTGACACACTGCCGTATTTATTTTATATTTTATGTCAAACTTAGGTGGATCACTGTCCACACATCCAAGGCGACTATTTTAATCACCCGTATTTCCAAAACCTAAGTTTTTAAGGTAACTTTGGTGGTATAGTACTAAAGTTCTGGACCTATTCTATCATCCTATGTGTACGTCATGTTGGCACACCTCCGTATTTTTTTTATATTTCGTGTCAAACTTCGACAAGTCTCTGTCCGCACATCTCAATGCGACTACTTTAATCACCCATATTTCCAAAACCTAATTTTTTACGGTAACTTGGGTGGTATAGTACTAAAGTTCTGGTCCTATTCTTTCATCCTACGTGTACGTCATGCTGACACACTGCCGTATTTATTTTATATTTCATGTCATACTTTGACAAATCGCTGTCCGCACATCTCAATGCGACTACTTTAATCAGCCATATTTCCAAAACCTAAGTTTTTACGGTAACTTGGGTGGTATAATACAGAAGTTCTGGTCCTATTCTATCACCCTACGTGTACGTAATGTTGGCACACCTCCGTATTTATTATTATATTTCATGTCATACTTAGACAAATCGTTGTCCGCACATCGCATAGCGACTAATTTAATCACCCATATATCCAAAACCTAAGATTTTAAGGTAACTTGGGTGGTATAGTACAGAAGTTCTGGTCCTATTCTATCACCCTATGTGTACGTCATGTATCCACAATTCCGTATTTATTTTTATATTTCATGTCAAACTTAGACAAATCGTTGTCCGCACATCGCATAGCGACTAATTTAATCACCCATATTTCCAAAACCTGAGTTTTTACGGTAACTTGGGTGGTATAGTACTAAAGTTCTGGACCTATTCTATCATCCTATGTGTACGTCATGTTGGCACACCTCCGTATTTTTTTTATATTTCATGTCATACTTAGACAAATCGTTGTCCGCACATCTCAATGCGACTACTTTAATCAGCCATATTTCCAAAACCTAAGTTTTAACGGTAACTTGGGTGGTATAATACAGAAGTTCTGGTCCTATTCTATCACCCTATGTTTACGTCATGTATCCACAATTCCGTATTTATTTTTATATTTCATGTCAAACTTAGACAAATCGTTGTCCGCACATCGCATAGCGACTAATTTAATCACCCATATTTCCAAAACCTAAGTTTTTACGGTAACTTGGGTGGTATAGTACTAAAGTTCTGGACCTATTCTATCATCCTATGTGTACGTCATGTTGGCACACCTCCGTATTTTTTTTATATTTCCTGTCAAACTTCGACAAATCGTTGTCCGCACATCGCATAGCGACTAATTTAATCACCCATATTTCCAAAACCTAAGTTTTTACGGTAACTTGGGTGGTATAATACAGAAGTTCTGGTCCTATTCTATCACCCTATGTGTACGTCATGTATCCACAATTCCGTATTTATTTTTATATTTCATGTCAAACTTAGACAAATCGCTGTCCGCACATCTCAATGCGACTACTTTAATCAGCCATATTTCCAAAACCTAAGTTTTTACGGTAACTTGGGTGGTATAGTACTAAAGTTCTGGACCTATTCTATCAACCTATGTGTACGTAATGTTGGCAAACCTCCGTATTTATTATTATATTTCATGTCATACTTAGATAAATTGTTGTCCGCACATCGCATAGCGACTAATTTAATCAGCCATATTTCCAAAACCTAAGTTTTTACGGTAACTTGGGTGGTATAATACAGAGGTTCTGGTCCTATTTCATCACCCTACGTGTACGTCATGCTGACACACTGCCGTATTTATTTTATATTTTATGTCAAACTTAGGTGGATCACTGTCCACACATCCAAGGCGACTATTTTAATCACCCGTATTTCCAAAACCTAAGTTTTTAAGGTAACTTTGGTGGTATAGTACTAAAGTTCTGGACCTATTCTATCATCCTATGTGTACGTCATGTTGGCACACCTCCGTATTTTTTTTATATTTCGTGTCAAACTTCGACAAGTCTCTGTCCGCACATCTCAATGCGACTACTTTAATCACCCATATTTCCAAAACCTAAGTTTTTACGGTAACTTGGGTGGTATAGTACTAAAGTTCTGGTCCTATTCTTTCATCCTACGTGTACGTCATGCTGACACACTGCCGTATTTATTTTATATTTCATGTCATACTTTGACAAATCGCTGTCCGCACATCTCAATGCGACTACTTTTATCAGCCATATTTCCAAAACCTAAGTTTTTACGGTAACTTGGGTGGTATAATACAGAAGTTCTGGTCCTATTCTATCACCCTACGTGTACGTAATGTTGGCACACCTCCGTATTTATTATTATATTTCATGTCATACTTAGACAAATCGTTGTCCGCACATCGCATAGCGACTAATTTAATCACCCATATATCCAAAACCTAAGATTTTAAGGTAACTTGGGTGGTATAGTACAGAAGTTCTGGTCCTATTCTATCACCCTATGTGTACGTCATGTATCCACAATTCCGTATTTATTTTTATATTTCATGTAAAACTTAGACAAATCGTTGTCCGCACATCGCATAGCGACTAATTTAATCACCCATATTTCCAAAACCTAAGTTTTTACGGTAACTTGGGTGGTATAGTACTAAAGTTCTGGACCTATTCTATCATCCTATGTGTATGTAATGTTGGCACACCTCCGTATTTATTATTATATTTCATGTCATACTTAGACAAATCGTTGTCCGCACATCGCATAGCGACTAATTTAATCACCCATATTTCCAAAACCTAAGTTTTTACGATAACTTGGGTGGTATAATACAGAAGTTCTGGTCCTATTCTATCACCCTACGTGTACGTCATGTATCCACAATTCCGTATTTATTTTTATATTTTGTGTCAAACTTAGACAAATCGTTGTCCGCACATTGCATAGCGACTAATTAAATCACCCATATTTCCAAAACCTAAGTTTTTACGGTAACTTGGGTGGTATAGTACAAAAGTTCTGGACCTATTCTATCATCCTATGTGTACGTCATGTTGGCACACCTCCGTATTTTTTTTATATTTCGTGTCATACTTAGACAAATCGTTGTCCGCACATCGCATAGCGACTAATTTAATCACCCATATTTCCAAAACCTAAGTTTTTACGGTAACTTGGGTGGTATAATACTAAATTTCAGGACCTATTCTATCATCCTATGTGTACGTCATGTTGGCACACTTCCGTATTTATTTTATTTTTCATGTCATACTTTGACAAATCGCTGTCCGCACATCTCAATGCGACTACATTAATCAGCCATATTTCCAAAACCTAAGTTTTTACGGTAACTTGGGTGGTATAATACAGAAGTTCTGGTCCTATTCTATCACCCTACGTGTACGTAATGTTGGCACACCTCCGTATTTATTATTATATTTCATGTTAAACTTAGACAAATCGTTGTCCGCACATCGCATAGCGACTAATTTAATCAGCCATATTTCCAAAACCTAAGTTTTTACGATAACTTGGGTGGTATAATACAGAAGTTCTGGTCCTATTCTATCACCCTACGTGTACGTAATGTTGGCACACCTCCGTATTTATTATTATATTTCATGTCAAACTTCGACAAATATCTGTCCGCACATCTCAATGCGACTACTTTAATCAGCCATATTTCCAAAACCTAAGTTTTTAAGGTAACTTGGGTGGTATAGTACTAAAGTTCTGGACCTATTCTATCATCCTATGTGTACGTCATGTTGGCAAACCTCCGTATTTTTTTATATTTCGTGTCAAACTTCGACAAATCGTTGTCCGCACATCGCATAGCGACTAATTTAATCACCCATATTTCCAAAACCTAAGTTTTTACGGTAACTTGGGTGGTATAATACAGAAGTTCTGGTCCTATTCTATCGCCTTATGTGTACGTCATGTATTCACAATTCCGTATTTATTTTTATATTTCATGTCAAACTTAGACAAATCGCTGTCCGCACATCTCAATGCGACTAATTTAATCACCCATATTTCCAAAACCTAAGTTTTTAAGGTAACTTGGGTGGTATAGTACTAAAGTTCTGGCCCTATTCTATCATCCTATGTGTACGTCATGTTGGCACACCTCCGTATTTTTTTTATATTTCGTGTCAAACTTCGACAAATCTCTGTCCGCACATCTCAATGCGACTACTTTAATCAGCCATATTTCCAAAACCTAAGTTTTTACGGTAACTTGGGTGGTATAATACAGAAGTTCTGGTCCTATTCTATCACCCTATGTGTACGTCATGTATCCACAATTCCGTATTTATTTTTATATTTCATGTCAAACTTAGACAAATCGTTGTCCGCACATCGCATAGCGACTAATTTAATCACCCATATTTCCAAAACCTAAGTTTTTACGGTAACTTGGGTGGTATAGTACTAAAGTTCTGGACCTATTCTATCATCCTATGTGTACGTCATGTTGGCACACCTCCGTATTTTTTTTATATTTCCTGTCAAACTTCGACAAATCGTTGTCCGCACATCGCATAGCGACTAATTTAATCACCCATATTTCCAAAACCTAAGTTTTTACGGTAACTTGGGTGGTATAATACAGAAGTTCTGGTCCTATTCTATCACCCTATGTGTACGTCATGTATCCACAATTCCGTATTTATTTTTATATTTCATGTCAAACTTAGACAAATCGCTGTCCGCACATCTCAATGCGACTACTTTAATCAGCCATATTTCCAAAAGCTAAGTTTTTACGGTAACTTGGGTGGTATAGTACTAAAGTTCTGGACCTATTCTATCATCCTATGTGTACGTAATGTTGGCAAACCTCCGTATTTATTATTATATTTCATGTCATACTTAGATAAATTGTTGTCCGCACATCGCATAGCGACTAATTTAATCAGCCATATTTCCAAAACCTAAGTTTTTACGGTAACTTGGGTGGTATAATACAGAAGTTCTGGTCCTATTTCATCACCCTACGTGTACGTCATGCTGACACACTGCCGTATTTATTTTATATTTTATGTCAAACTTAGGTGGATCACTGTCCACACATCCAAGGCGACTATTTTAATCACCCGTATTTCCAAAACCTAAGTTTTTAAGGTAACTTTGGTGGTATAGTACTAAAGTTCTGGACCTATTCTATCATCCTATGTGTACGTCATGTTGGCACACCTCCGTATTTTTTTTATATTTCGTGTCAAACTTCGACAAGTCTCTGTCCGCACATCTCAATGCGACTACTTTAATCACCCATATTTCCAAAACCTAAGTTTTTACGGTAACTTGGGTGGTATAGTACTAAAGTTCTGGTCCTATTCTATCACCCTACGTGTACGTAATGTTGGCACACCTCCGTATTTATTATTATATTTCATGTTAAACTTAGACAAATCGTTGTCCGCACATCGCATAGCGACTAATTTAATCAGCCATATTTCCAAAACCTAAGTTTTTACGATAACTTGGGTGGTATAATACAGAAGTTCTGGTCCTATTCTATCACCCTACGTGTACGTAATGTTGGCACACCTCCGTATTTATTATTATATTTCATGTCAAACTTCGACAAATATCTGTCCGCACATCTCAATGCGACTACTTTAATCAGCCATATTTCCAAAACCTAAGTTTTTAAGGTAACTTGGGTGGTATAGTACTAAAGTTCTGGACCTATTCTATCATCCTATGTGTACGTCATGTTGGCAAACCTCCGTATTTTTTTATATTTCGTGTCAAACTTCGACAAATCGTTGTCCGCACATCGCATAGCGACTAATTTAATCACCCATATTTCCAAAACCTAAGTTTTTACGGTAACTTGGGTGGTATAATACAGAAGTTCTGGTCCTATTCTATCGCCTTATGTGTACGTCATGTATTCACAATTCCGTAGTTATTTTTATATTTCATGTCAAACTTAGACAAATCGCTGTCCGCACATCTCAATGCGACTAATTTAATCACCCATATTTCCAAAACCTAAGTTTTTAAGGTAACTTGGGTGGTATAGTACTAAAGTTCTGGCCCTATTCTATCATCCTATGTGTACGTCATGTTGGCACACCTCCGTATTTTTTTTATATTTCGTGTCAAACTTCGACAAATCTCTGTCCGCACATCTCAATGCGACTACTTTAATCAGCCATATTTCCAAAACCTAAGTTTTTACGGTAACTTGGGTGGTATAATACAGAAGTTCTGGTCCTATTCTATCACCCTATGTGTACGTCATGTATCCACAATTCCGTATTTATTTTTATATTTCATGTCAAACTTAGACAAATCGTTGTCCGCACATCGCATAGCGACTAATTTAATCACCCATATTTCCAAAACCTAAGTTTTTACGGTAACTTGGGTGGTATAGTACTAAAGTTCTGGACCTATTCTATCATCCTATGTGTACGTCATGTTGGCACACCTCCGTATTTTTTTTATATTTCCTGTCAAACTTCGACAAATCGTTGTCCGCACATCGCATAGCGACTAATTTAATCACCCATATTTCCAAAACCTAAGTTTTTACGGTAACTTGGGTGGTATAATACAGAAGTTCTGGTCCTATTCTATCACCCTATGTGTACGTCATGTATCCACAATTCCGTATTTATTTTTATATTTCATGTCAAACTTAGACAAATCGCTGTCCGCACATCTCAATGCGACTACTTTAATCAGCCATATTTCCAAAAGCTAAGTTTTTACGGTAACTTGGGTGGTATAGTACTAAAGTTCTGGACCTATTCTATCATCCTATGTGTACGTAATGTTGGCAAACCTCCGTATTTATTATTATATTTCATGTCATACTTAGATAAATTGTTGTCCGCACATCGCATAGCGACTAATTTAATCAGCCATATTTCCAAAACCTAAGTTTTTACGGTAACTTGGGTGGTATAATACAGAAGTTCTGGTCCTATTTCATCACCCTACGTGTACGTCATGCTGACACACTGCCGTATTTATTTTATATTTTATGTCAAACTTAGGTGGATCACTGTCCACACATCCAAGGCGACTATTTTAATCACCCGTATTTCCAAAACCTAAGTTTTTAAGGTAACTTTGGTGGTATAGTACTAAAGTTCTGGACCTATTCTATCATCCTATGTGTACGTCATGTTGGCACACCTCCGTATTTTTTTTATATTTCGTGTCAAACTTCGACAAGTCTCTGTCCGCACATCTCAATGCGACTACTTTAATCACCCATATTTCCAAAACCTAAGTTTTTACGGTAACTTGGGTGGTATAGTACTAAAGTTCTGGTCCTATTCTTTCATCCTACGTGTACGTCATGCTGACACACTGCCGTATTTATTTTATATTTCATGTCATACTTTGACAAATCGCTGTCCGCACATCTCAATGCGACTACTTTAATCAGCCATATTTCCAAAACCTAAGTTTTTACGGTAACTTGGGTGGTATAATACAGAAGTTCTGGTCCTATTCTATCACCCTACGTGTACGTAATGTTGGCACACCTCCGTATTTATTATTATATTTCATGTCATACTTAGACAAATCGTTGTCCGCACATCGCATAGCGACTAATTTAATCACCCATATATCCAAAACCTAAGATTTTAAGGTAACTTGGGTGGTATAATACAGAAGTTCTGGTCCTATTCTATCACCCTATGTGTACGTAATGTTGGCACACCTCCGTATTTATTATTATATTTCATGTCATACTTAGACAAGTCTCTGTCCGCACATCTCAATGCGACTATTTTAATCACCCATATTTCCAAAACCTGAGTTTTTACGGTAACTTGGGTGGTATAGTACTAAAGTTCTGGACCTATTCTATCATCCTATGTGTACGTCATGTTGGCACACCTCCGTATTTTTTTATATTTCGTGTCAAACTTCGACAAATCGTTGTCCGCACATCGCATAGCGACTAATTTAATCACCCATATTTCCAAAACCGACGTTTTTACGGTAACTTGGGTGGTATAATAAAGAAGTTCTAGTCCTATTCTATCACCCTATGTGTACGTCATGTATCAACAATTCCGTATTTATTTTTATATTTCATGTCAAACTTAGACAAATCGTTGTCCGCACATCGCATAGCGACTAATTTAATCACCCATATTTCCAAAACCTAAGTTTTTAAGGTAACTTGGGTGGTATAATACTAAATTTCAGGACCTATTCTATCATCCTATGTGTACGTCATGTTGGCACACTTCCGTATTTATTTTATTTTTCATGTCATACTTTGACAAATCGCTGTCCGCACATCTCAATGCGACTACTTTAATCAGCCATATTTCCAAAACTTAAGTTTTTACGGTAACTTGGGTGGTATAATACAGAAGTTCTGGTCCTATTCTATCACCCTACGTGTACGTCATGTATCCACAATTCCGTATTTATTTTTATATTTCATGTCAAACTTAGACAAATCTCTGTCCGCACATCTCAATGCGACTACTTTAATCAGCAATATTTCAAAAACCTAAGTTTTTACGGTAACTTGGGAGGTATAATACAGAAGTTCTGGTCCTATTCTATCACCCTACGTGTACGTAATGTTGGCACACCTCCGTATTTATTATTATATTTCATGTCATACTTAGACAAATCGTTGTCCGCACATCGCATAGCGACTAATTTAATCACCCATATATCCAAAACCTAAGATTTTAAGGTAACTTGGGTGGTATAGTACAGAAGTTCTGGTCCTATTCTATCACCCTATGTGTACGTCATGTATCCACAATTCCGTATTTATTTTTATATTTCATGTCAAACTTAGACAAATCGTTGTCCGCACATCGCATAGCGACTAATTTAATCACCCATATTTCCAAAACCTGAGTTTTTACGGTAACTTGGGTGGTATAGTACTAAAGTTCTGGACCTATTCTATCATCCTATGTGTACGTCATGTTGGCACACCTCCGTATTTTTTTTATATTTCATGTCATACTTAGACAAATCGTTGTCCGCACATCTCAATGCGACTACTTTAATCAGCCATATTTCCAAAACCTAAGTTTTAACGGTAACTAGGGTGGTATAATACAGAAGTTCTGGTCCTATTCTATCACCCTATGTTTACGTCATGTATCCACAATTCCGTATTTATTTTTATATTTCATGTCAAACTTAGACAAATCGTTGTCCGCACATCGCATAGCGACTATTTTAATCACCCATATTTCCAAAACCTAAGTTTTTACGGTAACTTGGGTGGTATAATACAGAAGTTCTGGTCCTATTCTATCACCCTATGTGTACGTCTTGTTGGCACACTCGCGTATTTATTTTATATTTTATGTCAAACTTAGGTGGATCACTGTCCATACATCCAAAGCGACTATTTTAATCACCCGTATTTCCAAAACCTAAGTTTTTAAGGTAACTTGGGTGGTATAGTACTAAAGTTCTGGACCTTTTCTATCATCCTATGTGTACGTCATGTTGGCACACTTCCGTGTTTATTTTATTTTTCATGTCATACTTTGACAAATCGCTGTCCGCACATCTCAATGCGACTACTTTAATCAGCCATATTTCCAAAACCTAAGTTTTTACGGTAACTTGGGTGGTATAATACAGAAGTTCTGGTCCTTTTTCATCACCCTACGTGTACGTCATGCTGACACACTGCCGTATTTATTTTATATTTTATGTCAAACTTAGGTGGATCACTGTCCACACATCCAAAGCGACTATTTTAATCACCCGTATTTCAAAAACCTAAGTTTTTAAGGTAACTTGGGTGGTATAGTACTAAAGTTCTGGACCTATTCTATCATCCTATGTGTACGTCATGTTGGCACACCTCCGTATTTTTTTATATTTCGTGTCAAACTTCGACAAATCGTTGTCCGCACATCGCATAGCGACTAATTTAATCACCCATATTTCCAAAACCGACGTTTTTACGGTAACTTGGGTGGTATAATAAAGAAGTTCTAGTCCTATTCTATCACCCTATGTGTACGTCATGTATCCATAATTCCGTATTTATTTTTATATTTCATGTCAAACTTAGACAAATCGTTGTCCGCACATCGCATAGCGACTAATTTAATCACCCATATTTCCAAAACCTAAGTTTTTAAGGTAACTTGGGTGGTATAATACTAAATTTCAGGACCTATTCTATCATCCTATGTGTACGTCATGTATCCACAATTCCGTATTTATTTTTATATTTCATGTCAAACTTAGACAAATCTCTGTCCGCACATCTCAATGCGACTACTTTAATCAGCAATATTTCAAAAACCTAAGTTTTTACGGTAACTTGGGAGGTATAATACAGAAGTTCTGGTCCTATTCTATCACCCTACGTGTACGTCATGTTGGCACACTTCCGTGTTTATTTTATTTTTCATGTCATACTTTGACAAATCGCTGTCCGCACATCTCAATGCGACTACTTTAATCAGCCATATTTCCAAAACTTAAGTTTTTACGGTAACTTGGGTGGTATAATACAGAAGTTCTGGTCCTATTCTATCACCCTACGTGTACGTCATGTATCCACAATTCCGTATTTATTTTTATATTTCATGTCAAACTTAGACAAATCTCTGTCCGCACATCTCAATGCGACTACTTTAATCAGCAATATTTCAAAAACCTAAGTTTTTACGGTAACTTGGGAGGTATAATACAGAAGTTCTGGTCCTATTCTATCACCCTACGTGTACGTAATGTTGGCACACCTCCGTATTTATTTTTATATTTCATATCAAACTTAGACAAATCGTTGTCCGCACATCGCATAGCGACTAATTTAATCACCCATATTTCCAAAACCTAAGTTTTTACGGTAACTTGGGTGGTATAGTACTAAAGTTTTGGACCTATTCTTTCATCCTATGTGTACGTCATGTTGGCACACTTCCGTATTTATTTTATTTTTCATGTCATACTTTGACAAATCGCTGTCCGCACATCTCAATGCGACTACTTTAATCAGCCATATTTCCAAAACCTAAGTTTTTACGGTAACTTGGGTGGTATAATACTAAATTTCAGGACCTATTCTATCATCCTATGTGTACGTCATGTTGGCACACTTCCGTATTTATTTTATTTTTCATGTCATACTTTAACAAATCGCTGTCCGCACATCTCAATGCGACTACTTTAATTAGCCATATTTCCAAAACCTAAGTTTTTACGGAACTTGGGTGGTATAATACAGAAGTTCTGGTCCTATTCTATCACCCTATGTGTACGTCATGTATCCACAATTCCGTATTTATTTTTATATTTCATGTCAAACTTAGACAAATCGTTGTCCGCACATCGCATAGCGACTAATTTAATCACCCATATTTCCAAAACCTAAGTTTTTAAGGTAACTTGGGTTGTATAATACTAAATTTCAGGACCTATTCTATCATCCTATGTGTACGTCATGTTGGCACACCTCCGTATTTTTTTATATTTCGTTTCAAACTTCGACAAATGGTTGTCCGCACATCGCATAGCGACTAATTTAATCACCTATATTTCCAAAACCTAAGTTTTTACGGTAACTTGGGTGGTATAATACAGAAGTTCTGGTCCTATTCTATCACCCTATGTGTACGTCATGTATCCACAATTCCGTATTTATTTTTATATTTCATGTCAAACTTAGACAAATCGTTGTCCGCACATCGCATAGCGACTAATTTAATCAGCCATATTTCCAAAACCTAAGTTTTTAAGGTAACTTGGGTTGTATAATACTAAATTTCAGGACGTATTCTATCATCCTATGTGTACGTCATGTTGGCACACTTCCGTATTTATTTTATTTTTCATGTCATACTTTGACAAATCGCTGTCCGCACATCTCAATGCGACTACTTTAATCAGCCATATTTCCAAAACCTAAGTTTTTACGGTAACTTGGGAGGTATAATACAGAAGTTCTGGTCCTCTTCTATCACCCTATGTGTACGTAATGTATCCACAATTCCGTATTTTTTTTATATTTCATGTCAAACTTAGACAAATCGTTGTCCGCACATCGCATAGCGACTAATTTAATCACCCGTATTTCCAAAACCTAAGTTTTTAAGGTAACTTGGGTGGTATAGTACTAAAGTTCTGGACCTATTCTATCATCCTATGTGTACGTCATGTTGGCACACCTCCGTATTTTTTTTATATTTCGTGTCAAACTTCGACAAATCGCTGTCCGCACATCTCAATGCGACTACTTTAATCAGCCATATTTCCAAAACCTAAGTTTTTACGGTAACTTGGGTGGTATAATACTAAATTTCAGGACCTATTCTATCATCCTATGTGTACGTCATGTTGGCACACTTCCGTATTTATTTTATTTTTCATGTCATACTTTAACAAATCGCTGTCCGCACATCTCAATGCGACTACTTTAATTAGCCATATTTCCAAAACCTAAGTTTTTACGGAACTTGGGTGGTATAATACAGAAGTTCTGGTCCTATTCTATCACCCTATGTGTACGTCATGTATCCACAATTCCGTATTTATTTTTATATTTCATGTCAAACTTAGACAAATCGTTGTCCGCACATCGCATAGCGACTAATTTAATCACCCATATTTCCAAAACCTAAGTTTTTAAGGTAACTTGGGTTGTATAATACTAAATTTCAGGACCTATTCTATCATCCTATGTGTACGTCATGTTGGCACACCTCCGTATTTTTTTATATTTCGTTTCAAACTTCGACAAATGGTTGTCCGCACATCGCATAGCGACTATTTTAATCACCCGTATTTCCAAAACCTAAGTTTTGACGGTAACCTGAGTGTTATAATAATATAGTTCTTATCCTATTCTATCACCCAATGTGTACGTCATGTATCCAAAATTCCGTATTTATTTTTATATTTCATGTCAAACTTAGACAAATCGTTGTCCGCACATCGCATAGCGACTAATTTAATCACCCATATTTCCAAAACCTAAGTTTTTACGGTAACTTGGGTGGTATAATACAGAGGTTCTGGTCCTATTGTATCACCCTATGTGTACGTCATGTATCCACAATTCCGTATTTATTTTTATATTTCATGTCAAACTTAGACAAATCGTTGTCCGCACATCGCATAGCGACTAATTTAATCACCCATATTTCCAAAACCTAAGTTTTAAGGTAACTTGGGTGGTATAATACTAAATTTCAGGACCTATTCTATCATCCTAAGTGTACGTCATGTTGGCACACTTCCGTATTTATTTTATTGTTCATGTCATACTTAGACAAATCGCTGTCCGCACATCTCAATGCGACTACTTTAATCAGCCATATTTCCAAAACATAAGTTTTTACGGTAACTTGGGTGGTATAATACTAAATTTCAGGACCTATTCTATCATCCTATGTGTTCGTCATGTTGGCACACTTCCGTATTTATTTTATTTTTCATGTCATACTTTGACAAATCGCTGTCCGCACATCTCAATGCGACTACTTTAATCAGCCATATTTCCAAAACCTATGTTTTTACGTTAACTTGGGTGGTATAATACAGAAGTTCTGGTCCTATTCTATCACCCTATGTGTACGTCATGTATCCACAATTCCGTATTTATTTTTATATTTCACGTTAAACTTAGACAAATCGTTGTCCGCACATCGCATAGCGACTAATTTAATCACCCATATTTCCAAAACCTAAGTTTTTAAGGTAACTTGGGTGGTATAATACTAAATTTCAGGACCTATTCTATCATCCTATGTGTACGTCATGTTGGCACACCTCCGTATTTTTTTTATATTTCGTGTCAAACTTCGACAAATCTCTGTCCGCACATCTCAATGCGACTACTTTAATCAGCCATATTTCCAAAACCTAAGATTTTACGGTAACTTGGGTGGTATAATACAGAAGTTCTGGTCCTATTCTATCACCCTACGTGTACGTAATGTTGGCACACCTCCGTATTTATTATTATATTTCATGTCATACTTAGACAAATCGTTGTCCGCACATCGCATAGCGACTAATTTAATCACCCATATTTCCAAAACCTAAGTTTTTACGGTAACTTGGGTGGTATAATACAGAAGTTCTTGTCCTATTCTATCACCCTATGTGTACGTCATGTATCCACAATTCCGTATTTATTTTTATATTTCATGTCAAACTTAGACAAATCGTTGTCCGCACATCGCATAGCGACTAATTTAATTACCCGTATTTCCAAAACCTAAGTTTTTAAGGTAACTTGGGTGGTATAGTACTAAAGTTCTGGACCTATTCTATCATCCTATGTGTACGTCATGTTGGCACACCTCCGTATTTTTTTATATTTCGTGTCAAACTTCGACAAATCTCTGTCCGCACATCCCAATGCGACTACTTTAATCAGCCATATTTCCAAAACCTAAGTTTTTACGGTAACTTGGGTGGTATAATACAGAAGTTCTGGTCCTATTTCATCACCCTACGTGTACGTCATGCTGACACACCTCCGTATTTATTTTATATTTTATGTCAAACTTAGGTGGATCACTGTCCACACATCCAAAGCGACTATTTTAATCACCCGTATTTCCAAAACCTAAGTTTTTAAGGTAACTTGGGTGGTATAGTACTAAAGTTCTGGTCCTATTCTTTAATCCTACGTTTACGTCATGCTGACACACTGCCGTATTTATTTTATATTTTATGTCAAACTTAGGTGGATCGCTGTACACATCCAAAGCGACTATTTTAATCACCCGTATTTCCAAAACCTAAGTTTTGACGGTAACCTGAGTGGTATAATAATATAGTTCTAATCCTATTCTATCACCCAATGTGTACGTCATGTATCCAAAATTCCGTATTTATTTTTATATTTCATGTCAAACTTAGACAAATCGTTGTCCGCACATCGCATAGCGACTAATTTAATCACCCATATTTCCAAAACCTAAGTTTTTACGGTAACTTGGGTGGTATAATACAGAAGTTCTGGTCCTATTGTATCACCCTATGTGTACGTCATGTATCCACAATTCCGTATTTATTTTTATATTTCATGTCAAACTTAGACAAATCGTTGTCCGCACATCGCATAGCGACTAATTTAATCACCCATATTTCCAAAACCTAAGTTTTAAGGTAACTTGGGTGGTATAATACTAAATTTCAGGACCTATTCTATCATCCTATGTGTACGTCATGTTGGCACACTTCCGTATTTATTTTATTTTTCATGTCATACTTTGACAAATCGCTGTCCGCACATCTCAATGCGACTAATTTAATCAGCCATATTTCCAAAACCTAAGTTTTTACGGTAACTTGGGTGGTATAATACTAAATTTCAGGACCTATTCTATCATCCTATGTGTACGTCATGTTGGCACACCTCCGTATTTATTTTATTTTTCATGTCATACTTTGACAAATCTCTGTCCGCACATCTCAATGCGACTACTTTAATCAGCCATATTTCCAAAACCTATGTTTTTACGTTAACTTGCGTGGTATAATACAGAAGTTCTGGTCCTATTCTATCACCCTACGTGTACGTAATGTTGGCAAACCTCCGTATTTATTTTTATATTTCATGTCAAACTTAGACAAATCGTTGTCCGCACATCGCATAGCGACTAATTTAATCACCCGTATTTCCAAAACCTAAGTTTTTAAGGTAAATTGGGTGGTATAGTACTAAAGTTCTGGACCTATTTTATCATCCTATGTGTACGTCATGTTGGCACACCTCCGTATTTTTTTTTTATATTTCGTGTCAAACTTCGACAAATCTCTGTCCGCACATCGCATAGCGACTAATTTAATCACCCATATTTCCAAAACCTAAGTTTTTACGGTAATTTGGGTGGTATAGTACTAAAGTTTTGGACCTATTCTTTCATCCTATGTGTACGCCATGTTGGCACACATCCGTATTTATTTTATTTTTCATGTCATACTTTGACAAATCGCTGTCCGCACATCTCAATGCGACTATTTTAATCAGCCATATTTCCAAAACCTAAGTTTTTACGGTAACTTAGGTTGTATAATACTAAATTTCAGGACCTATTCTATCATCCTATGTGTACGTCATGTTGGCACACTTCCGTATTTATTTTATTTTTCATGTCATACTTTGACAAATCGCTGTCCGCACATCTCAATGCGACTACTTTAATCAGCCATATTTCCAAAACCTAAGTTTTTACGGTAACTTGAATGGTATAATACAGAAGTTCTGGTCCTATTCTATCACCCTATATGTTTGTCATGTATCCACAATTCCGTATTTATTTTTATATTTCATGTCAAACTTAGACAAATCGTTGTCCGCACATCTTATAGCGACTAATTTAATCACCCATATTTCCAAAACCTAAGTTTTTAAGGTAACTTGGGTGGTATAATACTAAAGTTCTGGTCCTATTCTTTCATCCTACGTGTAGGTCATGCTGACACACTGCCGTATTTATTTTATATTTTATGTCAAACTTAGGTGGATCGCTGTCCACACATCCAAAGCGACTATTTTAATCACCCGTATTTCCAAAACCTAAGTTTTGACGGTAACCTGAGTGGTATAATAATATAGTTCTAATCCTATTCTATCACCCAATGTGTACGTCGTGTATCCAAAATTCCGTATTTATTTTTATATTTCATGTCAAACTTTGACAAATCGTTGTCTGCACATCGCATAGCGACTAATTTAATCACCCATATTTCCAAAACCTAAGTTTTTAAGGTAACTTGGGTTGTATAATACTACATTTCAGGACCTATTCTATCATTCTATGTGTACGTCATGTTGGCACACCTCCGTATTTATTTTTATATTTCATGTCAAACTTCGACAAATCTCTGTCCGCACATCTCAATGCGACTACTTTAATCAGCCATATTTCCAAAACCTAAGATTTTACGGTAACTTGGGTGGTATAATACAGAAGTTCTGGACCTATTCTATCATCCTACGTGTACGTAATGTTGGCACACTTCAGTATTTATTTTATTTTTCATGTCATACTTTGACAAATCGCTGTCCGCACATCTCAATGCGACTACTTTAATCAGCCATATTTCCAAAACCTAAGTTTTTACGGTAACTTGGGTGGTATCATACTAAATTTCAGGACCTATTCTATCATCCTATGTGTACGTCATGTTGGCACACCTCCGTATTTTTTTTATATTTCGTGTCAAACTTCGACAAATCTCTGTCCGCACATCTCAATGCGACTACTTTAATCAGCCATATTTCCAAAACCTAAGTTTTTACGGTAACTTGGGTGGTATAGTACTAAAGTTCTGGACCTATGCTTTCATCCTATGTGTATCCTTGGCACACTTACGTATTTATTTTATTTTTCATGTCATACTTTGACAAATCGCTGTCCGCACATCTCAATGCGACTAATTTAATCAGCCATATTTCCAAAACCTAAGTTTTTACGGTAACTTGGGTGGTATAATACTAAATTTCAGGACCTATTCTATCATCCTATGTGTACGTCATGTTGGCACACTTCCGTATTTATTTTATTTTTCATGTCATACTTTGACAAATCGTTGTCGGCACATCGCATAACGACTAATTTAATCACCCATATTTCCAAAACCTAAGTTTTTAAGGTAACTTGGGTGATATAGTACTAAAGTTCTGGACCTATTCTATCATCCTATGTGTACGTCATGTTGGCACACCTCCGTATTTTTTTTATATTTCGTGTCAAACTTCGACAAATCTCTGTCCGCACATCTCAATGCGACTACTTTAATCAGCCATATTTCCAAAACCTAAGTTTTTACGGTAACTTGGGTGGTATAATACAGAAGTTCTGGTCCTATTTCATCACCCTACGTGTACGTCATGCTGACACACTGCCGTATTTATTTTATATTTTATGTCAAACTTAGGTGGATCACTGTCCACACATCCAAAGCGACTATTTTAATCACCCGTATTTCCAAAACCTAAGTTTTTAAGGTAACTTGGGTGGTATAGTACTAAAGTTCTGGACCTATTCTATCATCCTATGTGTATGTCATGTTGGCACACCTCCGTATTTTTTTTATATTTCGTGTCAAACTTCGACAAATCTCTGTCCGCACATCTCAATGCGACTACTTTAATCAGCCATATTTCCAAAACGTAAGTTTTTACGGTAACTTGGGTGGTATAATACAGAAGTTCTGGTCCTATTCTATCACCCTACGTGTACGTAATGTTGGCACACCTCCGTATTTATTATTATATTTCATGTCATACTTAGACAAATCGTTGTCCGCACATCGCATAGCGACTAATTTAATCACCCATATTTCCAAAACCTAAGTTTTTAAGGTAACTTGGGTGGTATAGTACTAAAGTTCTGGTCCTATTCTTTCATCCTACGTGTACGTCATGCTGACACACTGCCGTATTTATTTTATATTTTATGTCAAACTTAGGTGGATCGCTGTCCACACATCCAAAGCGACTATTTTAATCACCCGTATTTCCAAAACCTAAGTTTGACGGTAACCTGAGTGGTATAATAATATAGTTCTAATCCTATTCTATCACCCAATGTGTACGTCATGTATCCAAAATTCCGTATTTATTTTTATATTTCTTGTCAAACTTAGACAAATCGTTGTCCGCACATCGCATAGCGACTAATTTAATCACCCATATTTCCAAAACCTAAGTTTTTACGGTAACTTGGGTGGTATAATACAGAAGTTCTGGACCTATTCTATCATCCTATGTGTACGTCATGTTGGCACACTTCCGTATTTATTTTATTTTTCATGTCATACTTTGACAAATCGCTGTCAGCACATCTCAATGCGACTACTTTAATCAGCCATATTTCCAAAACCTAAGTTTTTACGGTAACTTGGGTGGTATAATACAGGAGTTCTGGTCCTATTCTATCATCCTATGTGTACGTCATGTTGGATCACCTCCGTATTTTTTTTATATTTCATGTCAAACTTAGAAAAATCTCTGTCCGCACATCTCAATGCGACTACTTTAATCAGCCATATTTCCAAAACCTAAGTTTTTACGGTAACTTGGGTGGTATAATACAGAAGTTCTGGTCCTATTCTATCACCCTACGTGTACGTAATGTTGGCACACCTCCGTATTTATTTTTATATTTCATGTCAAACTTAGACAAATCGTTGTCCGCACATCGCATAGCGACTAATTTAATCACCCGTATTTCCAAAACCTAAGTTTTTAAGGTAACTTGGGTGGTATAGTACTAAAGTTCTGGACCTATTCTATCATCCTATGTGTATGTCATAATGGCACACCTCCGTATTTTTTTTATATTTCGTGTCAAACTTCGACAAATCTCTGTCCGCACATCTCAATGCGACTCCTTTAATCAGCCATATTTCCAAAACTTAAGTTTTTACGGTAACTTGGGTGGTATAATACAGAAGTTCTGGTCCTATTCTATCACCCTACGTGTACGTAATGTTGGCACACCTCCGTATTTATTATTATATTTCATGTCAAACTTCGACAAATCTCTGTCCGCACATCTCAATGCGACTACTTTAATCATCCATATTTCCAAAACCTAAGTTTTTACGGTAACTTGGGTGGTATAATACAGAAGTTCTGGTCCTATTTCATCACCCTACGTGTACGTCATGCTGACACACTGCCGTATTTATTTTATATTTTATGTCAAACTTAGGTGGATCACTGTCCACACATCCAAAGCGACTATTTTAATCACCCGTATTTCCAAAACCTAAGTTTTTAAGGTAACTTGGGTGGTATAGTACTAAAGTTCTGGACCTATTCTATCATCCTATGTGTATGTCATGTTGGCACACCTCCGTATTTTTTTTATATTTCGTGTCAAACTTCGACAAATCTCTGTCCGCACATCTCAATGCGACTACTTTAATCAGCCATATTTCCTAAACGTAAGTTTTTACGGTAACTTGGGTGGTATAATACAGAAGTTCTGGTCCTATTCTATCACCCTACGTGTACGTAATGTTGGCACACCTCCGTATTTATTATTATATTTCATGTCATACTTAGACAAATCGTTGTCCGCACATCGCATAGCGACTAATTTAATCACCCATATTTCCAAAACCTAAGTTTTTAAGGTAACTTGGGTGGTATAGTACTAAAGTTCTGGTCCTATTCTATCATCCTATGTGTACGTCATGTTGGCACACTTCCGTATTTATTTTATTTTTCATGTCATACTTTGACAAATCGTTGTCGGCACATCGCATAACGACTAATTTAATCACCCATATTTCCAAAACCTAAGATTTTAAGGTAACTTGGGTGGTATAGTACTAAAGTTCTGGACCTATTCTATCATCCTATGTGTACGTCATGTTGGCACACCTCCGTATTTTTTTTATATTTCGTGTCAAACTTCGACAAATCTCTGTCCGCACATCTCAATGCGACTACTTTAATCAGCCATATTTCCAAAACCTAAGTTTTTACGGTAACTTGGGTGGTATAATACAGAAGTTCTGGTCCTATTCTATCACCCAATGTGTACGTCATGTATCCACAATTCCGTATTTATTTTTATATTTCATGTCAAACTTAGACAAATCGTTGTCCGCACATCGCATAGCGACTAATTTAATCACCCATATTTCCAAAACCTAAGTTTTTAAGGTAACTTGGGTGGTATAATACTAAATTTCAGGACCTATTCTATCATCCTATGTGTACGTCATGTTGGCACACTTCCGTATTTATTTTATTTTTCATGTCATACTTTGACAAATCGCTGTCAGCACATCTCAATGCGACTCCTTTAATCAGCCATATTTCCAAAACTTAAGTTTTTACGGTAACTTGGGTGGTATAATACAGAAGTTCTGGTCCTATTTCATCACCCTACGTGTACGTCATGCTGACACACTGCCGTATTTATTTTATATTTTATGTCAAACTTAGGTGGATCACTGTCCACACATCCAAAGCGACTATTTTAATCACCCGTATTTCCAAAACCTAAGTTTTTAAGGTAACTTGGGTGGTATAGTACTAAAGTTCTGGACCTATTCTATCATCCTATGTGTATGTCATGTTGGCACACCTCCGTATTTTTTTTATATTTCGTGTCAAACTTCGACAAATCTCTGTCCGCACATCTCAATGCGACTACTTTAATCAGCCATATTTCCTAAACGTAAGTTTTTACGGTAACTTGGGTGGTATAATACAGGAGTTCTGGTCCTATTCTATCATCCTATGTGTACGTCATGTTGGATCACCTCCGTATTTTTTTTATATTTCATGTCAAACTTAGAAAAATCTCTGTCCGCACATCTCAATGCGACTACTTTAATCAGCCATATTTCCAAAACCTAAGTTTTTACGGTAACTTGGATGGTATAATACAGAAGTTCTGGTCCTATTCTATCACCCTACGTGTACGTAATGTTGGCACACCTCCGTATTTATTTTTATATTTCATGTCAAACTTAGACAAATCGTTGTCCGCACATCGCATAGCGACTAATTTAATCACCCGTTTTTCCAAAACCTAAGTTTTTAAGGTAACTTGGGTGGTATAGTACTAAAGTTCTGGACCTATTCTATCATCCTATGTGTACGTCATGTTGGCACACCTCCGTATTTTTTTATATTTCGTGTCAAACTTCGACAAATCTCTGTCCGCACATCTCAATGCGACTACTTTAATCAGCCATATTTCCAAAACCTAAGTTTTTACGGTAACTTGGGTGGTATAATACAGAAGTTCTGGTCCTATTCTATCACCCTACGTGTACGTAATGTTGGCACACCTCCGTATTTATTTTTATATTTCATGTCAAACTTAGACAAATCGTTGTCCGCACATCGCATAGCGACTAATTTAATCACCCATATTTCCAAAACCTAAGTTTTTACGGTAACTTGGGTGGTATAGTACTAAAGTTCTGGACCTATTCTTTCATCCTATGTGTACGTCATGTTGGCATACTTCCGTATTTATTTTATTTTTCATGTCATACTTGGACAAATCGCTGTCCGCAAATCTCAATGCGACTACTTTAATCAGCCATATTTCCAAAACCTAAGTTTTTACGGTAACTTGGGTGGTATAATACTAAATTTCAGGACCTATTCTATCATCCTATGTGTACGTCATGTTGGCACACTTCAGTATTTATTTTATTTTTCATGTCATACTTTGACAAATCGCTGTCCGCACATCTCAATGCGACTACTTTAATCAGCCATATTTCCAAAACCTAAGTTTTTACGGTAACTTGGGTGGTATAATACAGAAGTTCTGGTCCTATTCTATCACCCTATGTGTACGTCATGTATCCACAATTCCGTATTTATTTTTATATTTCATGTCAAACTTAGACAAATCGTTGTCCGCACATCGCATAGCGACTAATTTAATCACCCATATTTCCAAAACCTAAGTTTTTACGGTAACTTGGGTGGTATCATACTAAATTTCAGGACCTATTCTATCATCCTATGTGTACGTCATGTTGGCAAACCTCCGTATTTTTTTATATTTCGTGTCAAACTTCGACAAATCTCTGTCCGCACATCTCAATGCGACTACTTTAATCAGCCATATTTCCAAAACCTAAGTTTTTACGGTAACTTGGGTGGTAAAGTACTAAAGTTCTGGACCTATTCTTTCATCCTATGTGTATCCTTGGCACACTTCCGTATTTATTTTATTTTTCATGTCATACTTTGACAAATCGATGTCCGCACATCTCAATGCGACTAATTTAATCAGCCATATTTCCAAAACCTAAGTTTTTACGGTAACTTGGGTGGTATAATACTAAATTTCAGGACCTATTCTATCATCCTATGCGTACGTCATGTTGGCACACTTCCGTATTTATTTTATTTTTCATGTCATACTTTGACAAATCGTTGTCCGCACATCGCATAGCGACTAATTTAATCACCCATATTTCCAAAACCTAAGTTTTTAAGGTAACTTGGGTGGTATAGTACTAAAGTTCTGGACCTATTCTATCATCCTATGTGTACGTCATGTTGGCACACCTCCGTATTTTTTTTATATTTCGTGTCAAACTTCGACAAATCTCTGTCCGCACATCTCAATGCGACTACTTTAATCAGCCATATTTCCAAAACCTAAGTTTTTACGGTAACTTGGGTGGTATAATACAGAAGTTCTGGTCCTATTTCATCACCCTACGTGTACGTCATGCTGACACACTGCCGTATTTATTTTATATTTTATGTCAAACTTAGGTGGATCACTGTCCACACATCCAAAGCGACTATTTTAATCACCCGTATTTCCAAAACCTAAGTTTTTAAGGTAACTTGGGTGGTATAGTACTAAAGTTCTGGACCTATTCTATCATCCTATGTGTACGTCATGTTGGCACACCTCCGTATTTTTCTTATATTTCGTGTCAAACTTCGACAAATCTCTGTCCGCACATCTCAATGCGACTACTTTAATCAGCCATATTTCCAAAACCTAAGTTTTTAAGGTAACTTGGGTGGTATAGTACTAAAGTTCTGGTCCTATTCTATCATCCTATGTGTACGTCATGTTGGCACACTTCCGTATTTATTTTATTTTTCATGTCATACTTTGACAAATCGTTGTCGGCACATCGCATAACGACTAATTTAATCACCCATATTTCCAAAACCTAAGATTTTAAGGTAACTTGGGTGGTATAGTACTAAAGTTCTGGACCTATTCTATCATCCTATGTGTACGTCATGTTGGCACACCTCCGTATTTTTTTTATATTTCGTGTCAAACTTCGACAAATCTCTGTCCGCACATCTCAATGCGACTACTTTAATCAGCCATATTTCCAAAACCTAAGTTTTTACGGTAACTTGGGTGGTATAATACAGAAGTTCTGGTCCTATTCTATCACCCAATGTGTACGTCATGTATCCACAATTCCGTATTTATTTTTATATTTCATGTCAAACTTAGACAAATCGTTGTCCGCACATCGCATAGCGACTAATTTAATCACCCATATTTCCAAAACCTAAGTTTTTAAGGTAACTTGGGTGGTATAATACTAAATTTCAGGACCTATTCTATCATCCTATGTGTACGTCATGTTGGCACACTTCCGTATTTATTTTATTTTTCATGTCATACTTTGACAAATCGCTGTCAGCACATCTCAATGCGACTCCTTTAATCAGCCATATTTCCAAAACTTAAGTTTTTACGGTAACTTGGGTGGTATAATACAGAAGTTCTGGTCCTATTTCATCACCCTACGTGTACGTCATGCTGACACACTGCCGTATTTATTTTATATTTTATGTCAAACTTAGGTGGATCACTGTCAACACATCCAAAGCGACTATTTTAATCACCCGTATTTCCAAAACCTAAGTTTTTAAGGTAACTTGGGTGGTATAGTACTAAAGTTCTGGACCTATTCTATCATCCTATGTGTATGTCATGTTGGCACACCTCCGTATTTTTTTTATATTTCGTGTCAAACTTCGACAAATCTCTGTCCGCACATCTCAATGCGACTACTTTAATCAGCCATATTTCCGAAACGTAAGTTTTTACGGTAACTTGGGTGGTATAATACAGGAGTTCTGGTCCTATTCTATCATCCTATGTGTACGTCATGTTGGATCACCTCCGTATTTTTTTTATATTTCATGTCAAACTTAGAAAAATCTCTGTCCGCACATCTCAATGCGACTACTTTAATCAGCCATATTTCCAAAACCTAAGTTTTTACGGTAACTTGGATGGTATAATACAGAAGTTCTGGTCCTATTCTATCACCCTACGTGTACGTAATGTTGGCACACCTCCGTATTTATTTTTATATTTCATGTCAAACTTAGACAAATCGTTGTCCGCACATCGCATAGCGACTAATTTAATCACCCGTTTTTCCAAAACCTAAGTTTTTAAGGTAACTTGGGTGGTATAGTACTAAAGTTCTGGACCTATTCTATCATCCTATGTGTACGTCATGTTGGCACACCTCCGTATTTTTTTATATTTCGTGTCAAACTTCGACAAATCTCTGTCCGCACATCTCAATGCGACTACTTTAATCAGCCATATTTCCAAAACCTAAGTTTTTACGGTAACTTGGGTGGTATAATACAGAAGTTCTGGTCCTATTCTATCACCCTACGTGTACGTAATGTTGGCACACCTCCGTATTTATTTTTATATTTCATGTCAAACTTAGACAAATCGTTGTCCGCACATCGCATAGCGACTAATTTAATCACCCATATTTCCAAAACCTAAGTTTTTACGGTAACTTGGGTGGTATAGTACTAAAGTTCTGGACCTATTCTTTCATCCTATGTGTACGTCATGTTGGCATACTTCCGTATTTATTTTATTTTTCATGTCATACTTGGACAAATCGCTGTCCGCAAATCTCAATGCGACTACTTTAATCAGCCATATTTCCAAAACCTAAGTTTTTACGGTAACTTGGGTGGTATAATACTAAATTTCAGGACCTATTCTATCATCCTATGTGTACGTCATGTTGGCACACTTCAGTATTTATTTTATTTTTCATGTCATACTTTGACAAATCGCTGTCCGCACATCTCAATGCGACTACTTTAATCAGCCATATTTCCAAAACCTAAGTTTTTACGGTAACTTGGGTGGTATAATACAGAAGTTCTGGTCCTATTCTATCACCCTATGTGTACGTCATGTATCCACAATTCCGTATTTATTTTTATATTTCATGTCAAACTTAGACAAATCGTTGTCCGCACATCGCATAGCGACTAATTTAATCACCCATATTTCCAAAACCTAAGTTTTTACGGTAACTTGGGTGGTATCATACTAAATTTCAGGACCTATTCTATCATCCTATGTGTACGTCATGTTGGCAAACCTCCGTATTTTTTTTATATTTCGTGTCAAACTTCGACAAATCTCTGTCCGCACATCTCAATGCGACTACTTTAATCAGCCATATTTCCAAAACCTAAGTTTTTACGGTAACTTGGGTGGTAAAGTACTAAAGTTCTGGACCTATTCTTTCATCCTATGTGTATCCTTGGCACACTTCCGTATTTATTTTATTTTTCATGTCATACTTTGACAAATCGCTGTCCGCACATCTCAATGCGACTAATTTAATCAGCCATATTTCCAAAACCTAAGTTTTTACGGTAACTTGGGTGGTATAATACTAAATTTCAGGACCTATTCTATCATCCTATGCGTACGTCATGTTGGCACACTTCCGTATTTATTTTATTTTTCATGTCATACTTTGACAAATCGTTGTCCGCACATCGCATAGCGACTAATTTAATCACCCATATTTCCAAAACCTAAGTTTTTAAGGTAACTTGGGTGGTATAGTACTAAAGTTCTGGACCTATTCTATCATCCTATGTGTACGTCATGTTGGCACACCTCCGTATTTTTTTTATATTTCGTGTCAAACTTCGACAAATCTCTGTCCGCACATCTCAATGCGACTACTTTAATCAGCCATATTTCCAAAACCTAAGTTTTTACGGTAACTTGGGTGGTATAATACAGAAGTTCTGGTCCTATTTCATCACCCTACGTGTACGTCATGCTGACACACTGCCGTATTTATTTTATATTTTATGTCAAACTTAGGTGGATCACTGTCCACACATCCAAAGCGACTATTTTAATCACCCGTATTTCCAAAACCTAAGTTTTTAAGGTAACTTGGGTGGTATAGTACTAAAGTTCTGGACCTATTCTATCATCCTATGTGTACGTCATGTTGGCACACCTCCGTATTTTTCTTATATTTCGTGTCAAACTTCGACAAATCTCTGTCCGCACATCTCAATGCGACTACTTTAATCAGCCATATTTCCAAAACGTAAGTTTTTACGGTAACTTGGGTGGTATAATACAGAGGTTCTGGTCCTATTCTATCACCCTACGTGTACGTAATGTTGGCACACCTCCGTATTTATTATTATATTTCATGTCATACTTAGACAAATCGTTGTCCGCACATCGCATAGCGACTAATTTAATCACCCATATTTCCAAAACCTAAGTTTTTACGGTAACTTGGGTGGTATAGTACTAAAGTTCTGGACCTATTCTATCATCCTATGTGTACGTCATGTTGGCACACCTCCGTATTTTTTTTATATTTCGTGTCAAACTTCGACAAATCTCTGTCCGCACATCTCAATGCGACTACTTTAATCAGCCATATTTCCAAAACGTAAGTTTTTACGGTAACTTGGGTGGTATAATACAGAAGTTCTGGTCATATTCTTTCATCCTACGTGTACGTCATGCTGACACACTGCCGTATTTATTTTATATTTTATGTCAAACTTAGGTGGATCGCTCTCCACACATCCAAAGCGACTATTTTAATCACCCGTATTTCCAAAACCTAAGTTTTGACGGTAACCTGAGTGGTATAATAATATAGTTCTAATCCTATTCTATCACCCAATGTGTACGTCATGTATCCAAAATTCCGTATTTATTTTTATATTTCTTGTCAAACTTAGACAAATCGTTGTCCGCACATCGCATAGCGACTAATTTAATCACCCATATTTCCAAAACCTAAGTTTTTACGGTAACTTGGGTGGTATAATACAGAAGTTCTGGTCCTATTCTATCACCCTATGTGTACGTCATGTATCCACAATTCCGTATTTATTTTTATTTTTCATGTCAAACGTAGACAAATCGTTGTCCGCACATCGCATAGCGACTAATTTAATCACCCATATTTCCAAAACCTAAGTTTTTAAGGTAACTTGGGTGGTATAATACTAAATTTCAGGACCTATTCTATCATCCTATGTGTACGTCATGTTGGCACACTTCCGTATTTATTTTATTTTTCATGTCATACTTTGACAAATCGCAGTCCGCACATCTCAATGCGACTACTTTAATCAGCCATATTTCCAAAACCTAAGTTTTTACGGTAACTTGGGTGGTATAATACAGAAGTTCTGGTCCTATTCTATCACCCTACGTGTACGTAATGTTGGCACACCTCCGTATTTATTATTATATTTCATGTCATACTTAGACAAATCGTTGTCCGCACATCGCATAGCGACTAATTTAATCACCCATATTTCCAAAACCTAAGTTTTAAAGGTAACTTGGGTGGTATAATACTAAAGTTCTGGTCCTATTCTTTCATCCTACGTGTACGTCATGCTGACACACTGCCGTATTTATTTTATATTTTATGTCAAACTTAGGTGGATCGCTCTCCACACATCCAAAGCGACTATTTTAATCACCCGTATTTCCAAAACCTAAGTTTTGACGGTAACCTGAGTGGTATAATAATATAGTTCTAATCCTATTCTATCACCCAATGTGTACGTCATGTATCCAAAATTCCGTATTTATTTTTATATTTCATGTCAAACTTAGACAAATCGTTGTCCGCACATCGCATAGCGACTAATTTAATCACCCATATTTACAAAACCTAAGTTTTTACGGTAACTTGGGTGGTATAATACAGAAGTTCTGGTCCTATTCTATCACCCTTATGTGTACGTCATGTATCCACAATTCCGTATTTATTTTTATATTTCATGTCAAACTTAGACAAATCGTTGTCCGCACATCGCATAGCGACTAATTTAATCACCCATATTTCCAAAACCTAAGTTTTTACGGTAACTTGGGTGGTATAGTACTAAAGTTCTGGACCTATTCTTTCATCCTATGTGTACGTCATGTTGGCACACTTCCGTATTTATTTTATTTTTCATGTCAATTTTTGACAAATCGCTGTCCGCACATCTCAATGCGACTACTTTAATCAGCCATATTTCCAAAACCTATGTTTTTACGTTAACTTGGGTGGTATAATACAGAAGTTCTGGTCCTATTCTATCACCCTATGTGTACGTCATGTATCCACAATTCCGTATTTATTTTTATATTTCATGTCAAATTTAGACAAATCGTTGTCCGCACATCGCATAGCGACTAATTTTATCACCCATATTTCCAAAACCTACGTTTTTAAGGTAACTTGGGTGGTATAATACTAAATTTCAGGACCTATTCTATCATCCTATGTGTACGTCATGTTGGCACACTTCCGTATTTATTTTTATATTTCATGTCAAACTTAGACAAATCGTTGTCCGCACATCGCATAGCGACTAATTTAATCACCCGTATTTCCAAAACCTAAGTTTTTAAGGTAACTTGGGTGGTATAGTACTAAAGTTCTGGACCTATTCTATCATCCTATGTGTACGTCTTGTTGGCACACCTCCGTATTTTTTTTATATTTCGTGTCAAACTTCGACAAATCTCTGTTCGCACATCTCAATGCGACTACTTTAATCAGCCATATTTCCAAAACCTAAGTTTTTACGGTAACTTGGGTGGAATAATACAGAAGTTCTCGTCCTATTTCATCACCCTACGTGTACGTCATGCTGACCACTGCCGTATTTATTTTATATTTTATGTCAAACTTAGGTGGATCACTGTGCACACATCCAAAGCGACTATTTTAATCACCCGTATTTCCAAAACCTAAGTTTTTAAGGTAACTTGGGTGGTATAGTACTAAAGTTCTGGACCTATTCTATCATCCTATGTGTACGTCATGTTGGCACACCTCCGTATTTTTTTTATATTTCGTGTCAAACTTCGACAAATCTCTGTCCGCACATCTCAATGCGACTACTTTAATCAGCCATATTTCCAAAACGTAAGTTTTTACGGTAACTTGGGTGGTATAATACAGAAGTTCTGGTCCTATTCTATCACCCTACGTGTACGTAATGTTGGCACACCTCCGTATTTATTATTATATTTCATGTCATACTTAGACAAATCGTTGTCCGCACATCGCATAGCGACTAATTTAATCACCCATATTTCCAAAACCTAAGTTTTTAAGGTAACTTGGGTGGTATAGTACTAAAGTTCTGGTCATATTCTTTCATCCTACGTGTACGTCATGCTGACACACTGCCGTATTCATTTTATATTTTATGTCAAACTTAGGTGGATCGCTCTCCACACATCCAAAGCGACTATTTTAATCACCCGTATTTCCAAAACCTAAGTTTTGACGGTAACCTGAGTGGTATAATAATATAGTTCTAATCCTATTCTATCACCCAATGTGTACGTCATGTATCCAAAATTCCGTATTTATTTTTATATTTCTTGTCAAACTTAGACAAATCGTTGTCCGCACATCGCATAGCGACTAATTTAATCACCCATATTTCCAAAACCTAAGTTTTTACGGTAACTTGGGTGGTATAATACAGAAGTTCTGGTCCTATTCTATCACCCTATGTGTACGTCATGTATCCACAATTCCGTATTTATTTTTATATTTCATGTCAAACTTAGACAAATCGTTGTCCGCACATCGCATAGCGACTAATTTAATCACCCGTTTTTCCAAAACCTAAGTTTTTAAGGTAACTTGGGTGGTATAGTACTAAAGTTCTGGACCTATTCTATCATCCTATGTGTACGTCATGTTGGCACACCTCCGTATTTTTTTATATTTCGTGTCAAACTTCGACAAATCTCTGTCCGCACATCTCAATGCGACTACTTTAATCAGCCATATTTCCAAAACCTAAGTTTTTACGGTAACTTGGGTGGTATAATACAGAAGTTCTGGTCCTATTCTATCACCCTACGTGTACGTAATGTTGGCACACCTCCGTATTTATTTTTATATTTCATGTCAAACTTAGACAAATCGTTGTCCGCACATCGCATAGCGACTAATTTAATCACCCATATTTCCAAAACCTAAGTTTTTACGGTAACTTGGGTGGTATAGTACTAAAGTTCTGGACCTATTCTTTCATCCTATGTGTACGTCATGTTGGCATACTTCCGTATTTATTTTATTTTTCATGTCATACTTGGACAAATCGCTGTCCGCAAATCTCAATGCGACTACTTTAATCAGCCATATTTCCAAAACCTAAGTTTTTACGGTAACTTGGGTGGTATAATACTAAATTTCAGGACCTATTCTATCATCCTATGTGTACGTCATGTTGGCACACTTCAGTATTTATTTTATTTTTCATGTCATACTTTGACAAATCGCTGTCCGCACATCTCAATGCGACTACTTTAATCAGCCATATTTCCAAAACCTAAGTTTTTACGGTAACTTGAGTGGTATAATACAGAAGTTCTGGTCCTATTCTATCACCCTATGTGTACGTCATGTATCCACAATTCCGTATTTATTTTTATATTTCATGTCAAACTTAGACAAATCGTTGTCCGCACATCGCATAGCGACTAATTTAATCACCCATATTTCCAAAACCTAAGTTTTTACGGTAACTTGGGTGGTATCATACTAAATTTCAGGACCTATTCTATCATCCTATGTGTACGTCATGTTGGCAAACCTCCGTATTTTTTTTATATTTCGTGTCAAACTTCGACAAATCTCTGTCCGCACATCTCAATGCGACTACTTTAATCAGCCATATTTCCAAAACCTAAGTTTTTACGGTAACTTGGGTGGTATAGTACTAAAGTTCTGGACCTATTCTTTCATCCTATGTGTATCCTTGGCACACTTCCGTATTTATTTTATTTTTCATGTCATACTTTGACAAATCGCTGTCCGCACATCTCAATGCGACTAATTTAATCAGCCATATTTCCAAAACCTAAGTTTTTACGGTAACTTGGGTGGTATAATACTAAATTTCAGGACCTATTCTATCATCCTATGCGTACGTCATGTTGGCACACTTCCGTATTTATTTTATTTTTCATGTCATACTTTGACAAATCGTTGTCCGCACATCGCATAGCGACTAATTTAATCACCCATATTTCCAAAACCTAAGTTTTTAAGGTAACTTGGGTGGTATAGTACTAAAGTTCTGGACCTATTCTATCATCCTATCTGTACGTCAAGTTGGCACACCTCCGTATTTTTTTTATATTTCGTGTCAAACTTCGACAAATCTCTGTCCGCACATCTCAATGCGACTACTTTAATCAGCCATATTTCCAAAACCTAAGTTTTTACGGTAACTTGGGTGGTATAATACAGAAGTTCTGGTCCTATTTCATCACCCTACGTGTACGTCATGCTGACACACTGCCGTATTTATTTTATATTTTATGTCAAACTTAGGTGGATCACTGTCCACACATCCAAAGCGACTATTTTAATCACCCGTATTTCCAAAACCTAAGTTTTTAAGGTAACTTGGGTGGTATAGTACTAAAGTTCTGGACCTATTCTATCATCCTATGTGTACGTCATGTTGGCACACCTCCGTATTTTTCTTATATTTCGTGTCAAACTTCGACAAATCTCTGTCCGCACATCTCAATGCGACTACTTTAATCAGCCATATTTCCAAAACGTAAGTTTTTACGGTAACTTGGGTGGTATAATACAGAAGTTCTGGTCCTATTCTATCACCCTACGTGTACGTAATGTTGGCACACCTCCGTATTTATTATTATATTTCATGTCATACTTAGACAAATCGTTGTCCGCACATCGCATAGCGACTAATTTAATCACCCATATTTCCAAAACCTAAGTTTTTACGGTAACTTGGGTGGTATAGTACTAAAGTTCTGGACCTATTCTATCATCCTATGTGTACGTCATGTTGGCACACCTCCGTATTTTTTTTATATTTCGTGTCAAACTTCGACAAATCTCTGTCCGCACATCTCAATGCGACTACTTTAATCAGCCATATTTCCAAAACGTAAGTTTTTACGGTAACTTGGGTGGTATAATACAGAAGTTCTGGTCATATTCTTTCATCCTACGTGTACGTCATGCTGACACACTGCCGTATTTATTTTATATTTTATGTCAAACTTAGGTGGATCGCTCTCCACACATCCAAAGCGACTATTTTAATCACCCGTATTTCCAAAACCTAAGTTTTGACGGTAACCTGAGTGGTATAATAATATAGTTCTAATCCTATTCTATCACCCAATGTGTACGTCATGTATCCAAAATTCCGTATTTATTTTTATATTTCTTGTCAAACTTAGACAAATCGTTGTCCGCACATCGCATAGCGACTAATTTAATCACCCATATTTCCAAAACCTAAGTTTTTACGGTAACTTGGGTGGTATAATACAGAAATTCTGGTCCTATTCTATCACCCTATGTGTACGTCATGTATCCACAATTCCGTATTTATTTTTATTTTTCATGTCAAACGTAGACAAATCGTTGTCCGCACATCGCATAGCGACTAATTTAATCACCCATATTTCCAAAACCTAAGTTTTTAAGGTAACTTGGGTGGTATAATACTAAATTTCAGGACCTATTCTATCATCCTATGTGTACGTCATGTTGGCACACTTCCGTATTTATTTTATTTTTCATGTCATACTTTGACAAATCGCAGTCCGCACATCTCAATGCGACTACTTTAATCAGCCATATTTCCAAAACCTAAGTTTTTACGGTAACTTGGGTGGTATCATACAGGAGTTCTGGTCCTATTCTATCATCCTATGTGTACGTCATGTTGGAGCACCTCCGTATTTTTTTTATATTTCATGTCAAACTTAGAAAAATCTCTGTCCGCACATCTCAATGCGACTACTTTAATCAGCCATATTTCCAAAACCTAAGTTTTTACGGTATCTTGGGTGGTATAATACAGAAGTTCTGGTCCTATTCTATCACCCTACGTGTACGTAATGTTGGCACACCTCCGTATTTATTATTATATTTCATGTCATACTTAGACAAATCGTTGTCCGCACATCGCATAGCGACTAATTTAATCACCCATATTTCCAAAACCTAAGTTTTAAAGGTAACTTGGGTGGTATAGTACTAAAGTTCTGGACCTATTCTATCATCCTATGTGTACGTCATGTTGGCACACCTCCGTATTTTTTTTATATTTCGTGTCAAACTTCGACAAATCGCTGTCCGCACATCTCAATGCGACTACTTTAATCAGCCATATTTCCAAAACCTAAGTTTTTACGGTAACTTGGTTGGTATAATACAGGAGTTCTGGTCCTATTCTATCATCCTATGTGTACGTCATGTTGGAGCACCTCCGTATTTTTTTTATATTTCATGTCAAACTTAGAAAAATCTCTGTCCGCACATCTCAATGCGACTACTTTAATCAGCCATATTTCCAAAACGTAAGTTTTTACGGTAACTTGGGTGGTATAATACAGAAGTTCTGGTCCTATTCTATCACCCTACGTGTACGTAATGTTGGCACACCTCCGTATTTATTATTATATTTCATGTCATACTTAGACAAATCGTTGTCCGCACATCGCATAGCGACTAATTTAATCACCCATATTTCCAAAACCTAAGTTTTTACGGTAACTTGGGTGGTATAGTACTAAAGTTCTGGACCTATTATTTCATCCTATGTGTACGTCATGTTGGCACACTTCCGTATTTATTTTATTTTTCATGTCATTGTTTGACAAATCGCTGTCCGCACATCTCAATGCGACTACTTTAATCAGCCATATTTCCAAAACCTATGTTTTTACGTTAACTTGGGTGGTATAATACAGAAGTTCTGGTCCTATTCTATCACCCTATGTGTACGTCATGTATCCACAATTCCGTATTTATTTTTATATTTCATGTCAAACTTAGACAAATCGTTGTCCGCACATCGCATAGCGACTAATTTAATCACCCATATTTCCAAAACCTAAGTTTTTAAGGTAACTTGGGTGGTATAATACTAAATTTCAGGACCTATTCTATCATCCTATGTGTACGTCATGTTGGCACACTTCCGTATTTATTTTTATATTTCATGTCAAACTTAGACAAATCGTTGTCCGCACATCGCATAGCGACTAATTTAATCACCCGTATTTCCAAAACCTAAGTTTTTAAGGTAACTTGGGTGGTATAGTACTAAAGTTCTGGACCTATTCTATCATCCAATGTGTACGTCATGTTGGCACACCTCCATATTTTTTTTATATTTCGTGTCAAACTTCGACAAATCTCTGTCCACACATCTCAATGCGACTACTTTAATCAGCCATATTTCCAAAACCTAAGTTTTTACGGTAACTTGGGTGGTATAATACAGAAGTTCTAGTCCTATTCTATCACCCTACGTGTACGTAATGTTGGCACACCTCCGTATTTATTTTTATATTTCATGTCAAATTTAGACAAATCGTTGTCCGCACATCGCATAGCGACTAATTTAATCACCCATATTTCCAAAACCTAAGTTTTTACGGTAACTTGGGTGGTATAGTACTAAAGTTCTGGACCTATTCTTTCATCCTATGTGTACGTCATGTTGGCATACTTCCGTATTTATTTTATTTTTCATGTCAAACTTAGACAAATCGCTGTCCGCACATCGCAAAGCGACTACTTTAATCAGCCATATTTCCAAAACCTAAGTTTTTACGGTAACATGGGTGGTATAATACTAAATTTCAGGACCTATTCTATCATCCTATGTGTACGTCATGTTGGCACACCTACGTATTTTTTTTATATTTCGTGTCAAACTTAGACAAATCGTTGTCCGCACATCGCATAGCGACTAATTTAATCACCCGTATTTCCAAAACCTAAGTTTTTACGGTAACTTGGGTGGTATAATACAGAAGTTCTGGTCCTATTCTATCACCCTACGTGTACGTAATGTTGGCACACCTCCGTATTTATTATTATATTTCATGTCATACTTAGACAAATCGTTGTCCGCACATCGCATAGCGACTAATTTAATCACCCATATTTCCAAAACCTATGTTTTTAAGGTAACTTGGGTGGTATAGTACTAAAGTTCTGGTCCTATTCTTTCATCCTACGTGTACGTCATGCTGACACACTGCCGTATTTATTTTATATTTTATGTCAAACTTAGGTGGATCGCTGTCCACACATCCAAAGCGACTATTTTAATCACCCGTATTTCCAAAACCTAAGTTTTGACGGTAACTTGAGTGGTATAATAATATAGTTCTAATCCTATTCTATCACCCAATGTGTACGTCATGTATCCAAAATTCCGTATTTATTATTATATTTCATGTCATAGTTAGACAAATCGTTGTCCGCACATCGCATAGCGACTAATTTAATCACACATATTTCCAAAACCTAAGTTTTTACGGTAACTTGGGTGGTATAATACAGAAGTTCTGGTCCTATTCTATCACCCTATGTGTACGTCATGTATCCACAATTCCGTATTTATTTTTATATTTCATGTCAAACTTAGACAAATCGTTGTCCGCACATCGCATAGCGACTAATTTAGTCACCCATATTTCCAAAACCTAAGTTTTTAAGGTAACTTGGGTGGTATAATACTAAATTTCAGGACCTATTCTATCATCCAATGTGTACGTCATGTTGGCACACTTCCGTATTTATTTTATTTTTCATGTCATACTTTGACAAATCGCTGTCCGCACATCTCAATGCGACTACTTTAATCAGCCATATTTCCAAAACCTAAGTTTTTACGGTAACTTGGGTGGTATAATACAGAAGATCTGGTCCTATTCTATCACCCTACGTGTACGTCATTTATCCACAATTCCGTATTTATTTTTATATTTCATTTCAAACCTAGTCAAATCGTTGTCCGCACATCGCATAGCGACTAATTTAATCACCCATATTTTCAAAACCTAAGTTTTTACGGTAACTTGGGTGGTATAATACAGAAGTTCTGGTCCTATTCTATCACCCTATGTGTACGTCATGTATCCACAATTCCGTATTTATTTTTATATTTCATGTCAAACTTAGACAAATCGTTGTCCGCACATCGCATAGCGACTAATTTAATCATCCGTATTTCCAAAACCTAAGTTTTTACGGTAACTTGGGTGGTATAATACAGAAGTTCTGGTCCTATTCTATCACTCTACGTGTACGTAATGTTTGCACACCTCCGTATTTATTATTATATTTCATGTCATACTTAGACAAATCGTTGTCCGCACATCGCATAGCGACTAATTTAATCACCCATATTTCCAAAACCTAAGTTTTTAAGGTAACTTGGGTGGTATAATACTAAAGTTCTGGTCCTATTCTTTCATCCTACGTGTACGTCATGCTGACACACTGCCGTATTTATTTTATATTGTATGTCAAACTTAGGTGGATCGCTCTCCACACATCCAAAGCGACTATTTTAATCACCCGTATTTCCAAAACCTAAGTTTTGACGGTAACCTGAGTGGTATAATAATATAGTTCTAATCCTATTCTATCACCCAATGTGTACGTCATGTATCTAAAATTCCGTATTTATTTTTATATTTCATGTCAAACTTAGACAAATCGTTGTCCGCACATCGCATAGCGACTAATTTAATCACCCATATTTCCAAAACCTAAGTTTTTACGGTAACTTGGGTTGTATAATACAGAAGTTCTGGTCCTATTCTATCACCCTTATGTGTACGTCATGTATCCACAATTCCGTATTTATTTTTATATTTCATGTCAAACTTAGACAAATCGTTGTCAGCACATCGCATAGCGACTAATTTAATCACCCATATTTCCAAAATCTAAGTTTTTACGGTAACTTGGTTGGTATAGTACTAAAGTTCTGGACCTATTCTTTCATCCTATGTGTACGTCATGTTGGCACACTTCCGTATTTATTTTATTTTTCATGTCATACTTTGACAAATCGCTGTCCGCACATCTCAATGCGACTACTTTAATCAGCCATATTTCCAAAACCTAAGTTTTTACGGTAACTTGGGTGGTATAATACTAAATTTCAGGACCTATTCTATCATCCTATGTGTACGTCATGTTGGCACACTTCCGTATTTACTTTATTTTTCATGTCATACTTTGACAAATCGCTGTCCGCACATCTCAATGCGACTACTTTAATCAGCCATATTTCCAAAACCTATGTTTTTACGTTAACTTGGGTGGTATAATACAGAAGTTCTGGTCCTATTCTATCACCCTATGTGTACGTCATGTATCCACAATTCCGTATTTATTTTTATATTTCATGTCAAACTTAGACAAATCGTTGTCCGCACATCGCATAGCGACTAATTTAATCACCCATATTTCCAAAACCTAAGTTTTTAAGGTAACTTGGGTGGTATAATACTAAATTTCAGGACCTATTCTATCATCCTATGTGTACGTCATGTTGGCACACCTCCGTATTTATTTTTATATTTCATGTCAAACTTAGACAAATCGTTGTCCGCACATCGCATAGCGACTAATTTAATCACCCGTATTTCCAAAACCTAAGTTTTTAACGTAACTTGAGTGGTATAGTACTAAAGTTCTGGACCTATTCTATCATCCTATGTTTACGTCATGTTGGCACACCTCCGTATTTTTTTTATATTTCGTGTCAAACTTCGACAAATCTCTGTCCGCACATCTCAATGCGACTACTTTAATCAGCCATATTTCCAAAACCTAAGTTTTTACGGTAACTTGGGTGGTATAATACAGAAGTTCTGGTCCTATTCTATCACCCTACGTGTACGTAATGTTGGCACACCTCCGTATTTATTATTATATTTCATGTCAAACTTAGACAAATCGTTGTCCGCACATCGCATAGCGACTAATTTAATCACCCATATTTCCAAAACCTAAGTTTTTACGGTAACTTGGGTGGTATAGTACTAAAGTTCTGGACCTATTCTATCATCCTATGTGTACGTCATGTTGGCACACCTCCGTATTTTTTTATATTTCGTGTCAAACTTCGACAAATCTCTGTCCGCACATCTCAATGCGACTACTTTAATCAGCCATATGTCCAAAACCTAAGTTTTTACGGTAACTTGGGTGGTATAATACAGAAGTTCTGGTCCTATTCTATCACCCTACGTGTACGTAATGTTGGCACACCTCCGTATTTATTATTATATTTCATGTCATACTTAGACAAATCGTTGTCCGCACATCGCATAGCGACTAATTTAATCACCCGTATTTCCAAAACCTAAGTTTTTAAGGTAACTTGGGTGGTATAGTACTAAAGTTCTGGACCTATTCTATCATCCTATTTGTACGTCATGTTGGCACACCTCCGTATTTTTTTTATATTTCGTGTCAAACTTTGACAAATCGCTGTCCGCACATCTCAATGCGACTACTTTAATCAGCCATATTTCCAAAACCTATGTTTTTACGTTATCTTGGGTGGTATAATACAGAAGTTCTGGTCCTATTCTATCACCCTATGTGTACGTCATGTATCCACAATTCCGTATTTATTTTTATATTTCATGTCAAACTTAGACAAATCGTTGTCCGCACATCGCATAGCGACTAAATTAATCACCCATATTTCCAAAACCTAAGTTTTTAAGGTAACTTGGGTGGTATAATACTAAATTTCAGGACCTATTCTATCATCCTATGTGTACGTCATGTTGGCACACCTCCGTATTTATTTTTATATTTCATGTCAAACTTAGACAAATCGTTGTCCGCACATCGCATAGCGACTAATTTAATCACCCGTATTTCCCAAACCTAAGTTTTTAAGGTAACTTGGGTGGTATAGTACTAAAGTTCTGGACCTATTCTATCATCCTATGTGTACGTCATGTTGGCACACCTCCGTATTTTTTTTATATTTCGTGTCAAACTTCGACAAATCTCTGTCCGCACATCTCAATGCGACTACTTTAATCAGCCATATTTCCAAAACCTAAGTTTTTACGGTAACTTGGGTGGTATAATACAGAAGTTCTGGTCCTATTCTATCACCCTACGTGTACAAAATGTTGGCACACCTCCGTATTTATTTTTATATTTCATGTCAAACTTAGACAAATCGTTGTCCGCACATCGCATAGCGACTAATTTAATCACCCATATTTCCAAAACCTAAGTTTGTACGGTAACCTGGGTGGTATCATACTAAATTTCAGAACCTATTCTATCATCCTATGTGTACGTCATGTTGGCACACCTCCGTATTTTTTTTAAATTTCGTGTCAAACTTCGACAAATCTCTGTCCGCACATCTCAATGCGACTACTTTAATCAGCCATATTTCCAAAACCTAAGTTTTTACGGTAACTTGGGTGGTATAGTACTAAAGTTCTGGACCTATTCTTTCATCCTATGTGTACGTCATGTTGGCACACTTCCGTATTTATTTTATTTTTCATGTCATACTTTGACAAATCGCTGTCCGCACATCTCAATGCGACTAATTTAATCAGCCATATTTCCAAAACCTAAGTTTTACGGTAACTTGGGTGGTATAATACTAAATTTCAGGACCTATTCTATCATCCTATGTGTACGTCATGTTGGCACACTTCCGTATTTATTTTATTTTTCATGTCATACTTTGACAAATCGTTGTCCGCACATCGCATAGCGACTAATTTAATCACCCATATTTCCAAAACCTAAGTTTTTAAGGTAACTTGGGTGGTATAGTACTAAAGTTCTGGTCCTATTCTTTCATCCTACGTGTACGTCATGCTGACACACTGCCGTATTTATTTTATATTTTATGTCAAACTTAGGTGGATAGCTGTCCACACATCCAAAGCGACTATTTTAATCACCCGTATTTCCAAAACCTAAGTTTTTAAGGTAACTTGGGTGGTATAGTACTAAAGTTCTGGTCCTATTCTATCATCCTACGTGTACGTAATGTTGGCACACCTCCGTATTTTTTTTATATTTCGTGTCAAACTTCGACAAATCTCTGTCCGCACATCTCAATGCGACTACTTTAATCAGCCATATTTCCAAAACCTAAGTTTTTACGGTAACTTGGGTGGTATAATACAGAAGTTCTGATCCTATTCTATCACCCTACGTGTACGGAATGTTGGCACACCTCCGTATTTATTATTATATTTCATGTCATACTTAGACAAATCGTTGTCCGCACATCGCATAGCGACTAATTTAATCACCCATATTTCCAAAACCTAAGTTTTTACGGTAACTTGGGTGGTATAGTACCAAAGTTCTGGACCTGTTCTATCATCCTATGTGTACGTCATGTTGGCACACCTCCGTATTTTTTTTATATTTCGTGTCAAACTTAGACAAATCGTTGTCCGCACATCGCATAGCGACTAATTTAATCACCCATATTTCCAAAACCTAAGTTTTTACGGTAACTTGGGTGGTATAGTACTAAAGTTCTGGACCTATTCTATCATCCTATGTGTACGTCATGTTGGCACACCTCCGTATTTTTTTATATTTCGTGTCAAACTTCGACAAATCGTTGTCCGCACATCGCATAGCGACTAATTTAATCACCCATATTTCCAAAACCTAAGTTTTTAAGGTAACTTGGGTGGTATAATACTAAATTTCAGGACCTATTCTATCATCCTATGTGTACCTCATGTTGGCACACTTCCGTATTTATTTTATTTTTCATGTCATACTTTGACAAATCGCTGTCCGCATATCTCAATGCGACTACTTTAATCAGCCATATTTCCAAAACCTAAGTTTTTACGGTAACTTGGGTGGTATAATACAGAAGTTCTGGTCCTATTCTATCACCCTATGTGTACGTCATGTATCCACAATTCCGTATTTATTTTTATATTTCATGTCAAACTTAGACAAATCGTTGTCCGCACATCGCATAGCGACTAATTTAATCACCCATATTTCCAAAACCTAAGTTTTTAAGGTAACTTGGGTGGTATAATACTAAATTTCAGGACCTATTCTATCATCCTATGTGTACGTCATGTTGGCGCACTTCCGTATTTATTTTATTTTTCATGTCATACTTTGACAAATCGCTGTCCGCACATCTCAATGCGACTACTTTAATCAGCCATATTTCCAAAACCTAAGTTTTTACGGTAACTTGGGTGGTATAATACAGAAGTTCTGGTCCTATTTCATCACCCTACGTGTACGTCATGCTGACACACTGCCGTATTTATTTTATATTTTATGTCAAACTTAGGTGGATCACTGTCCACACATCCAAAGCGACTATTTTAATCACCCGTATTTCCAAAACCTAAGTTTTTAAGGTAACTTGGGTGGTATAGTACTAAAGTTCTGGACCTATTCTATCATCCTATGTGTACGTCATGTTGGCACACCTCCGTATTTTTTTCATATTTCGTGTCAAACTTCGACAAATATCTGTCCGCACATCTCAATGCGACTACTTTAATCAGCCATATTTCCAAAACCTAAGTTTTTACGGTAACTTGGGTGGTATAATACAGACGTTCTGGTCCTATCCTATCACCCTACGTGTACGTAATGTTGGCACACCTCCGTATTTATTATTATATTTCATGTCATACTTAGACAAATCGTTGTCCGCACATCGCATAGCGACTAATTTAATCACCCATATTTCCAAAACCTAAGTTTTTAAGGTAACTTGGGTGGTATAGTACTAAAGTTCTAGTCCTATTCTATCACCCTACGTGTACGTAATGTTGGCACATCTCCGTATTTATTATTATATTTCATGTCATACTTAGACAAATCGTTGTCCGCACATCGCATAGCGACTAATTTAATCACCCATATTTCCAAAACCTAAGTTTTTACGGTAACTTGGGTGGTATAATACAGAAGTTCTGGTCCTATTCTATCACCCTACGTGTACGTAATGTTGGCACACCTCCGTATTTATTTTTATATTTCATGTCAAACTTCGACAAATCGTTGTCCGCACATCGGATAGCGACTAATTTAATCACCCATATTTCCAAAACCTAAGTTTTTACGGTAACTTGGGTGGTATAGTACTAAAGTTCTGGACATATTCTATCATCCTATGTGTACGTCATGTTAGCACACCTCCGTATTTTTTTTATATTTCGTGTCAAACTTCGACAAATCGTTGTCCGCACATCGCATAGCGACTAATTTAATCACCCATATTTCCAAAACCTAAGTTTTTACGGTAACTTGGGCGGTATAGTACTAAAGTTCTGGACCTATTCTATCATCCTATGTGTACGTCATGTTGGCACACCTCCGTATTTTTTTTATATTTCGTGTCAAACTTCGACAAATCGTTGTCCGCACATCGCATAGCGACTAATTTAATCACCCATATTTCCAAAACCTAAGTTTTTAAGGTAACTTGGGTGGTATAATACTAAATTTCAGGACCTATTCTATCATCCTATTTGTACGTCATGTTGGCGCACTTCCGTATTTATTTTATTTTTCATGTCATACTTTGACAAATCGCTGTCCGCACATCTCAATGCGACTACTTTAATCAGCCATATTTCCAAAACCTAAGTTTTTACGGTAACTTGGGTGGTATAATACAGAAGTTCTGGTCCTATTTCATCACCCTACGTGTACGTCATGCTGACACACTGCCGTATTTATTTTATATTTTATGTCAAACTTAGGTGGATCACTGTCCACACATCCAAAGCGACTATTTTAATCACCCGTATTTCCAAAACCTAAGTTTTTAAGGTAACTTGGGTGGTATAGTACTAAAGTTCTGGACCTATTCTATCATCCTATGTGTACGTCATGGTGGCACACCTCCGTATTTTTTTTATATTTCGTGTCAAACTTCGACAAATCTCTGTCCGCACATCTCAATGCGACTACTTTAATCAGCCATATTTCCAAAACCTAAGTTTTTACGGTAACTTGGGTGGTATAATACAGAAGTTCTGGTCCTATTTCATCACCCTACGTGTACGTCATGCTGACACACTGCCGTATTTATTTTATATTTTATGTCAAACTTAGGTGGATCACTGTCCACACATCCAAAGCGACTATTTTAATCACCCGTATTTCCAAAACCTAAGTTTTTAAGGTAACTAGGGTGGTATAGTACTAAAGTTCTGGACCTATTCTATCATCCTATGTGTACGTCATGTTGGCACACCTCCGTATTTTTTTTATATTTCGTGTCAAACTTCGACAAATCTCTGTCCCCACATCTCAATGCGACTACTTTAATCAGCCATATTTCCAAAACCTAAGTTTTTACGGTAACTTGGGTGGTATAATACAGAAGTTCTGGTCCTATTCTATAACCCTACGTGTACGTAATGTTGGCACACCTCCGTATTTATTATTATATTTCATGTCATACTTAGACAAATCGTTGTCCGCACATCGCATAGCGACTAATTTAATCACCCATATTCCCAAAACCTAAGTTTTTAAGGTATCTTGGGTGGTATAGTACTAAAGTTCTGGTCCTATTCTATCACCCTACGTGTACGTAATGTTGGCACACCTCCGTATTTATTATTATATTTCATGTCATATTTAGACAAATCGTTGTCCGCACATCGCATAGCGACTAATTTAATCACCCATATTTCCAAAACCTAAGTTTTTACGGTAACTTGGGTGGTATAATACAGAAGTTCTGGTCCTATTCTATCACCCTACGTGTACGTAATGTTGGCATACCTCCGTATTTATTTTTATATTTCATGTCAATCTTAGACAAATCGTTGTCCGCACATCGCATAGCGACTAATTTAATCACCCATATTTCCAAAACCTAAGTTTTTACGGTAACTTGGGTGGTATAGTACTAAAGTTCTGGACCTATTCTATCATCCTATGTGTACGTCATGTTGGCACACCTCCGTATTTTTTTATATTTCGTGTCAAATTTCGACAAATCGTTGTCCGCACATCGCATAGCGACTAATTTAATCACCCATATTTCAAAAACCTAAGTTTTTAAGGTAACTTGGGTGGTATAATACTAAATTTCAGGACCTATTCTATCATCCTATGTGTACGTCATGTTGGCACACTTCCGTATTTATTTTATTTTTCATGTCATACTTTGACAAATCGCTCTCCGCACATCTCAATGCGACTACTTTAATCAGCCATATTTCCAAAACATAAGTTTTTACGGTAACTTGGGTGGTATAATACAGAAGTTCTGGTCCTTTTCTATCACCCTATGTGTACGTCATGTATCCACAATTCAGTATTTATTTTTATATTTCATGTCAAACTTAGACAAATCGTTGTCCGCACATCGCATAGCGACTAATTTAATCACCCGTATTTCCAAAACCTAAGTTTTTACGGTAAATTGGTTGGTATAGTACTAAAGTTCTGGACCTATTCTATCATACTATGTGTACGTCATGTTGGAACACTTCCGTATTTTTTTATATTTCGTGTCAAACTTCGACAAATCGCTGTCCGCCCATCGCAAAGCGACTACTTTAATCAGCCATATTTCCAAAACCTAAGTTTTTACGGTAACTTGGGTGGTATAATACAGAAGTTCTGGTCCTATTCTATCACCCTATGTGTACGTCATGTATCCACAATTCAGTATTTATTTTTATATTTCATGTCAAACTTAGACGAATCGTTGTCCGCACATTGCATAGCGACTAATTTAATCACCCATATTTCCAAAACCTAAGTTTTTAAGGTAACTTGGGTGGTATAATACAGAAGTTCTGGTCCTATTCTATCACCCTATATGTACGTAATGTTGGCACACCTCCGTATTTATTATTATATTTCATGTCATACTTAGACAAATCGTTGTCCGCACATCGCATAGCGACTAATTTAATCACCCATATTTCCAAAACCTAAGTTTTTACGGTAACTTGGGTGGTATAATACTAAATTTCAGGACCTATTCTATCCCCTTAAGTGTACGTCATGTATCCACAATTCCGTATTTATTTTTATATTTCATGTTAAAGACAAATCGTTGTCCGCACATAGCATAGCGACTATTTTAATCACCCATATTTCCAAAACCTAAGTTTTTACGGTAACTTGGGTGGTATAGTACTAAAGTTCTGGACCTATTCTATCATCCTATGTGTACGTCATGTTGGCACACCTTCGTATTTTTTTTATATTTCGTGTCAAACTTCGACAAATCGTTGTCCGCACATCGCATAGCGACTAATTTAATCACCCATATTTCCAAAACCTAAGTTTTCAAGGTAACTTGGGTGGTATAATACTAAATTTCAGGACCTATTCTATCATCCTATGTGTACGTCATGTTGGCACACCTCCGTATTTTTTTTATATTTCATGTCAAACTTAGACAAATCGCTGTCCGCACATCTCAATGCAACATCAAATGCAAAACGGGGTGGGACCCAAATTGGGTCCCACCTAAATCAGTCCAAAAATGTTGATTTTTCATTAGCTTTCAAACCCGTCTGCTGTAGATGGTTTAATTTTTCATTACCACCTAACCCCACCTGCACGTCCTAATTTGGGGCTGTTATTCATAATATCAACTTATCCTAGTTTAGGACTTAACACATCCTAATTTAGGACCGTTATTTATAATATCAACTTATCCTAATTTAGGACTTAACCGTAAAAGCAAATGTATAAAAATTCACGATGACGATTTCGACCTGATTAACCTCGTTAAAAAAACATTGTCGGAAGTGATGTTGTGGTGAAATAAATACGTTTCCGATCGTACGAACTATATAATTTATTTTTTTATTTTTTTCGATCGTAATAAAACATTAACGTTCGATCGGTTGTTTATTCTATAGTAGGTACGAAATGAATAACAATAATAATATGGATATTGCGAGTGATGAGATTTCCGACGAAAGTTCTTCATCGTCTTATAATTCTGATGTGTCCAACACAGATGAGGATTACATGGACGATATCGCGAGTAAATTCATTTTTAAAAATCAAAAGGTTACAGTGATTTTCGATGATGACGATAACTCGTGGTTTAAGGGTAAAGATGTGGCTGAAATATTAGGATATTCCAATCTGAAGAAGGTCTTACAAACGCACGTTAACGATCGTTATAAGAGAAATCTGGCCGATTTAGTTGGGCCTCAATTTGGGTCCCACCCCTTATCACATAATAAAAGCTTAGAAGTATACATATCCGAGCCCGGATTATACGAATTAATATTTTCATCGAGGTTACCATCGGCGAATGACTTTAAACGTTGGGTCCTCGAAGACGTTTTGCCTTCCATCCGTAAATACGGTGAGTACAAACTCAAAAATAAAATTGTAACGCTCATGGAATCGATCGATCATATGGAAAATGAAAATCGTCGTTTAAACAATACGATACAAAACATGAAACCTAAAGTAGCTTGTATGCCTCAAAAATCGAACCTAAGACACGTCTTTGCCGTATTTAAACGATATTCTTATGCAGACGGTATTTATACATACTACTGTGTAAGAACTGAAGATCGGTATTTTTCTACGGTTTATAAAAAGAAAATCGATGAAGGTTATTTACTTTTGTTTTACAAAGATGAAGTGCCGAACAGTATAAACGTTTTGAACTGTGTAAAAGATATCATGAGATACCGCAATATATCCTATAAATCACGCAATAATGTTGTAATCACGCCGTATAATTTCATAGAATTAGTAGAAGAATTCTTCAAAGATTTGAGAAAATAAATAGTAAACATTTTCCCATCCTAATAAATTCTTATTTCTCGTAATTTATTTTATTTCTTTTCTTAACCGGTGCATTATTTTTTTCCTCATAGAGAGTGATGGATATCGTCCCGTATTACGAAGAGATGATCGAAGATAACCTTCTACCCCGACCATTACGTTGTCTGATAGTAGGCTCCTCGGGCTGTGGAAAAACAAACTTGTTGTTGAATTTTATTTATAATCCGCGCGGTCTCGTGTTTAGAAATTTATATGTGTTCAGTAAGTCTATAGAACAGCCGGCTTATGTAGAATTACGCGAAAAGTACATAGATGCTGAAAACAAGTTGAATAAGAAGATAGCATACTTTTTTAACAATTGCGAAGATTTACCCCCATTGGACGAGTGCAAGAAAAACTCCCTCGTGGTGTTCGACGACTGTTTGATGGAAAAACAAGAAGCGATAAAAGACTACTTCATCAGAGGTAGACATAAAAAACTGTCCTGCGTCTACCTCAGTCAGAGCTACGGTAAAGTCGACATGCAAGTGATACGGAACAACGTGAACCTGCTATGCGTCTTCAAACAGAACAAGTACTACACGAAACGTATTTATGACGATTTTGTAGGATCGGACCTGACGATTGATGAATTCGAAAAGATGTGTCAAAAGTGTTGGAGCGAACCGTTCGGATTTTTGACAATAAACACCGATAAGAAAGCGCACAACGGAAAATACATGTTCAAGTTAAAAGACGAGTTAAACGATGTTATCGAACGATAATCGATGTGTATGCATCGTTTTTAATAAACGATTCATATACGTTATTTTATAAAAACCACGTGTATGCATCGTTTTTAATAAACGATTCATATACGTTATTTTATAAAAACCACGTGTATGCATCGTTTTTAATAAACGATTCATATACGTTATTTTATAAAAACCACGTGTATGCATCGTTTTTAATAAACGATTCATATACGTTATTTTATAAAAACCACGTGTATGCATCGTTTTTAATAAACGAATTATATACATAATATTTTATAAAAATAACGTGTATGCATCGTTTTTAGATTTTTATTCAAATTTATTTTTTTCTTTAATTTTGAAAAGCGAAACTCTGAACCCGAAACCTATATATATAGATAATATAATGAAGAGGAAAAGCGATGATAAGGAGATCATCAGCACGCTGGTGAAAAAACAGAAGATGGCAGATAAGATGTGGCCGGACGATGCCGACGTACGAATGGCTAAAAAATATGAAAAGTTACAAGAAAAATGGCTAGAAGACAGTAAGAAAAATCAGATACGCGAAGCAGAGGAGAGGAGAAAGCTTTTCAGTTCACACCCTGTGTTAGTAAATGCCAAACCGAAAGAACAATTGTTAGCGCCTCCTCCTCACCGTGAAAACAAACCGATTACCGTCGCGGAGGCTAAGAGGTTGGATAAATTGGAAGATCGATTAAAGAGTGAATTCGACACGTCTAGAAGAGCGGAAGTGGAAAAGGTGCGCGAACAAGAGAAGCAACACGAACCCATAGTTAAAGCTATAAAAGAACAGACGGAAACTTTAAAGAAAGAGAAAAAACCCCGTGTCATTTTGAGAAGACCCATCCCCACTGTCGGACAGTTCAGACCTAGAACGTCGAGCACACCCGGTAGACCTGTAGGTAAAGTGGACAAAACACTTGGTAGACCGGTAGATAAAGCGGACGAAACGATAACTCCAATCGAGGACCCAGACGTATTCGATGCGTCTACAGTTTTATCACCGGCGCAAACTTCGCAGGAATTACAGAATCGTTCTATCCGCGAATTCACTGAAAACGAGGAAATTGGTGATATCGCAAAGCAATACCTCTCGAACTGTAACGATATGAGTTTCGGCGTTTATTACGATTTCGCGAATAGCAAACTCCCGATCGGATCGCAAACCATATCCATCGAAAACAACGATATCATACTGGAGAGTACTATGGACAGATACGTAGGTACCGAGGGACTGTGGTCACTCTTGACTAGAGCGGAGATCCACGGTGTACAATCCACAGCCGCGGTCGGTACGACACCGAAGGAGAGACTCATAAGTATAGGCGCGTTCACTTCTCAGGACTTTGAAAAATATAAAGATATTTTAATCAAAACACACGCTCTACATCATAACAACGATCCCACCTCACCCAGACCCAAGGCGAGCGGTGGTTGGAAATGGAAGAATTTAATAAGTGACATATGGAAAGAACTCAAACAAAAGCCGTCTTCGTCCGGCAAAGGTCTACTCGTGGATACGAACAACCCCGTGGAATATAAATATATAGACGATTACGACGAGTTGTCGGAGAGAATAAAGTTTATACAAGCCGAGGAGGAAGCGGGAAATAATAATTTTAATAACGAAAAAATCGGGATCGTTAAATTTATAAATAACGAGATTGAAAAATTAATAACCCAACCGGAAGGTGCTAAACACATAAGACGATGTTTGTCAGCGTTAAAGGAAAATAATGTTAAAGGTGGTGAATTGTCGAATGGTGCGGATTTTAAGGTTCATGTGAATAAATTAGGTTTGGCATCGGATAGGAAGAAATATATGCGCATGTTCAGTAGGAGATGAATATTTTATTTAACCGACAATTTTAAAAGTATATTTTTTATTAAGTTTAAATCGTGTTTTTATTTTTTTTATTCGAAACTAAAAACTTAAAATCTAAATATAGATATGGAAAAGTATTACGAGGAAGCGTCTGATAAGATAGAGCGGTACGAATTCAATACCATCCAACCGGTGACCGATTTAAATTTCAATTCACCGAATAAGTTTACGACATTCTATTTTGACCATGGAGACGCGTTTTATGACAGGAAGATATTTTATCACATACAGGGGGAAGTAGTGAAAAAAGCGGATGATGCGAAGTACGACGCGGCGGATCCTATCAAGTTGATCGATAATTTCCCGGCATTTTTGTTTAAGAGAATCGAATTAAAAAAACACAATCAATTGATAGACTGTGTTGATGAAGTCGGTATCACAAGTACAATTAAAGCTCTAACAACTTATAGTAAATCGGGTGAGAGCACTCATTATACGATGGGATTCAAATCTAAATTCGAAAAAGGGGTGGGTAGGTTCGAAGCTTATGGCCCGTTGTCACATCTGGGTCTTGGGTTTTTCGACGCTCTGAGATATCCGATATTCAAAGGAGGTTTTGAAATAATTTTTACAAGAAACGAAGATGATGACGCGATATACCGTTGGAAGGAGGGTACTGGCGCTAACGAAAAAACGGCGGCCGAGGCGAAGATAAAAATCACGAGTTTCGTGTTAAAAGTACCCTTAGTCGATTATGAAGGAATAAAAAAATTACCACTCATACAAGGACTAAAACGATTGAGTGATAAGGGCGATTTAACATACAGGTATTACCAGTGGCAGTGCATAGAAAAAAACTTTGTGTCGGGGTCTTCATATAGTTTCGACATATCCAAAATGTACCGGAATATATCCAACCCGCTGTTTATAATCATAGGTTTACAGACCAGCCGTAAAAACAATCAAGAGAAGGATCCGAGCCGATTCAACGCTGTAAACATAAAAAACTACCACGTTATAATCAACGGACAACGGTATCCGAAGGAGGAGCAAAATTTGGCGATAAATAATAAATATTATAGTATTTTATACGGGAGTTATTGCTCAATCAGGCAGGTGTTATTCGGAGATGAAGATGTTTATTTAAACGATGTCGATTTTGTAGACAAGTATCCGTTGTTGGTAGTCGACACGCATCACTACCCGTTCTCCACTGATAATAAAAGAAAAGATATTCAAATAAAATTGGACTTTACTAACGCCGTCGCCAGTCCGGTGGTGGATCAGGGGACCACAGCGTACGTGGTAGTTGTATCGGAGACCGGCTTCACTTACGATTTGGAAAGGAATTTAATTAGAATGTTTTGAGATGTATATGTATTTTTGAAAAAATAAACTCTACGATATAAAGGGTTAGAATTTCATTAAATATTTTTTTTAATTAACATATATCTTACCTTAGAATTTGAAGATGAATTTTTTTCTTTTTTAAGTGTCGGTGGGTATTAGTGGAAAGCCCTATCACTACGGCAAAGTTCCCACCTTCGACAGGGAACTTCTTTATGACGAAACATAATTATCGTCATACGTTATGAGAGAAACATGGAAATCCTAAAATAGGACCCTTTCTGTTGGACAGGGGTCCTAAAATGGGGTGGGACCCATATTGGGTCCCACCTAAAAACTGTTCAAAAATGAGTCATTTTAAAGGTTTTTAGAGAAAAAAACTCATATTTTCTAGTCAAAGTCTAGTACTGAATTTATATCTTTGTTTTTAATAAATTTTTTTTTATCAATTATAAAATTTACAATTCGAAGAGGAAAAAAATAGTTTATCCATGATAAAATCGATAATTCAAAGGGGGTAACGATTCGTTACCCCTTTATAAGGAGGACAAAAAATAATATTTTTAGTAATGATCGAAATATGTCATGTATAAGTATTTAAAATATAAACAAACTCGTACCTTCTAATCCATGTCCAGTGCGGCATTCGCTTCGATATTAATCAGATGCTCGATAGGGATATTGTAGTGGCCCCAGGGAAGAGTCTCCACGCCGTCTTCACAGATAAATCTCTTATCATCAGAGGGGGAGAGGGCTATCGTGCGCTGTTTGATCGAATATAAATCATGGTGTTTGCTTCTAATGGTGTTCATGGTCTTCTTTATCACTTCTTTATCAAACAAACAGTTTTTATAGTCTTTTATCGACAGAAAGTCAACGACATTCTTTTTTATCCCCTTAGCTTTTTTAATCCCCTCACCTTTTTCTTTTTTATCCCCCTTCTTCTTATTCTTCTTCTTCTCCTCCTCCCTCTTCTTCCTCTCCCCCTCAGAGTCGTAGGCGTACATTTTCGAACGTAACCCGACGAACTCATTCATAACATCACCGGCCAGTTCGTCTTTCCATTTGCCAATTACTTTTTTATTCACACGCGGCATGTTATAGGGGTTATCCGCTTTGTAATCGCTGGTATCGAAGTGGTCGATCATACTTTTTATATCCTCATAAATATCTTTTGTTTTGACGCTATAAGTCAGGCTGTCCGTGTCAGTGTACTGAACTCTGGCTTTATCACCGTATTTCGGTCTCATGACATTGTAATGAAAGTCATAAACGGCTATCTTCGAAATATCTAATATGGACATGCCTACATAGATCGGTTTATTAAAGTATAATCTGGTTTTACCCATATGCACGGCCGCCAATGTCTCTGCGAAAACGGTAACGGATTTAAAGTTCGGTCTGGCCACTAGTTTGTCAATTTGCCTGTCGTGCGTGACCAGACGTACGTCTACGTGCTTACGTATGTTCTCCATCGTTTTACCAAACACCGCGTTATTCATCAGTTTATAAAAATCTTTCTCAAACTCGTTGGTCGCTTTTGTCCTCATATCGGTGTTCATATCGATATATTCTTTCAACCATGCCGATTGGCGGAATTTAATGCCCCTGTGGATCTTTTTTAACTCCATGCCCAATGACAGGTAGAGCTGTAGGTTTTGGTAGTGCACCACGTATTTATCCTTATCGTATAAAGTCGTTAAAAGCTTTCTCTGATTCGAACCGGGAGGGCATCTGTTTTCTGGTGCTAACGGGAGGTCTTTGTGGGAGTCGTGTAATTTCCTGGGGTATTTCAAATCTACTTCCAATATAAAACCATATGCAGATTCGTTGTCGATCCAATTTCCATCTTGCAGATCACTTTCGATATCTCGTAATTCATCTTCACCCACCCAATTAAAATCGCTCTGAGGTAAATACTTCGACATGGCCCATCCGTACAAATTATTTACATCCAAATAAATGAGATACTCTTCGGGCTTTTCAGGATCGTAATCTGGTAAATATCTGTTATTGGCTCTAGTATATCTGTGGGAGCACTGAGAAATTCCGCCGCGAATGCCCTTGGTGATCATAAGTTCCATGTCGGGATCAGTCAATAACTCGAGAGCAACACCGGTCTTTTTTAACATGGCGTCCCAAGCCAGACCGGGACTCGTAAAATACCAAGCGGGATCGAGTTTGTAAGTGTCCATGCACACTTCACGGAAGTTTTCAACTATGTCGGCCAATAGCAGTGTGTCGGTTTTGTTGTACAAAAGCGTGTATTCCTTCATATTTTTAATCTCAAATTCATTCCACACTTTACGCGCGTGCTCGTAATCTTCATCTTCAACAGTTGTCTTATTCAATTCGTTATCAAAAGTTTTTTGGGAAGGCAGAGACGGGTAGTCGAATTTTTCCATACTATCCATAAAATCGTAGGGAAAGATGCCTTTTCTCAAAACTAAATCTAACTTGTCGTTTTCGAAAAACTTTGCTACGTGTTTGAATTTATCTCTGGTCAGGTTCTTCGCGAGACTTTCTAAGCTGTAGTTCATAAATCTAAATGAGTCTAAAAATCTCAAGTTTACTCCACCCTCTACTTTGAGTTCAAAAGATATATATCGTTCTTCAGTCGTGGCTAAGACCGCTATCTTGTTCTGTTCGAATCCCAATAACTTGACGAACAGATGATCATCGTAATTACTCAAGTTGTGGACAAAGATGGGTAAAAAGTGCGGTTTTCTAAAATTCAAATTGCACGAGTTGTGCGCCACCCCTCTGAATTTACCAGTCAAATGGTCATGGTCAAAAACACGTTTGTCAGTCTTCTTAGGGTCTTTTTTATTTACTTCAAACACTTTTTCACATATATGGCAAATATTAACACCATTAATCTTCGTTTAATAATCTTCTTTAGTTATATTCATGGGTTTTGCGGCCTCTCTACTATATAAATTTTCCAAGTCTCGCGATATCTGAGTTATGGTTTCTACAAAAGTTTTTGCTGTGTCGGGACCGAAGCTCTCATGATATAAATCAAACGGGATATCATAATCATCGTCAGCGGTGGTTATATATAAAGAAAAACTGGCGGCTTCGTGCGATTGATACTTTTTCGTATACGACTCTTTTTCATCGGTTGGAGTGGGCTCATTTTCATCGGTTGGAGTGGGCTTATTTTCATCGGTTTCATCTGAGACCGGTTTCAATATACATTCAAAATCAACATAGCCGACAAAAGGAACTTTCATTTTTCTATATTTATTTTTAAAATTAATAAAAGGAGGGGACCCGTTTTTATCTACTTCAGGCATCACAATTTTCACAGGGTCTTGGCCGACACAAAATTCTTTATGTTTATCTAGCTTGGATTCTTCTTTGAATTCCGTCAGACAGCGATTACAAATATGCGATTCAACAGTGTTTGGCTCTCTACAGACCGCCTTGTGATCGTTTAATAATTTATTTTTGCCGAAAGACAGCAGGCAGCGATCACAAATATATTTTTACCATGAAACTTTGATAACTGCGAACTCACTAATCTGCTCATATTCTTTATCCAACAATAGTGGGTGTTTTTGTTCTTGTCTTTCAAATAAAAAAGATTAACATGCCGGTTGGGGATTTCATTGTTAGTTACGTATAGGGGATAAATATCATAAGTGTCGTCATCATCTCTTTTCTTCGGTTCAACGGGGAAATCTTCAAAATCATCTCTGTCCCTAATCGTTTTCATTATCTCGCACGTATAAATACTGACTGATAATCCGGCTCGTTTCTCAAATTTTGATATAATACTCGCTTTTAGTGGGACGGGAAATGGAATATCTTTTAAAGCCTCATCAAATTCATGTTCGTATTGTCTGTAATGGTGAATTCTACGGGGTTGATTCCGCCAATCAACAGGGTGTAGTGCAGAAAGAATTGACCAGAGGAAACATTTTTGATCATCATTTTTAACATTTAAAATTGCTCTCTTTAACACAATTTCTTTCGGTAGAGGGATATAACTTGACCCCCCACGGAACGGGTTATAACGGTTAATATGAAGGTCTAATTCATCGATGCTATATAATGACCAGCCCGAACCGCGGTTTTGAAAATCTTCCATTTCTTTAATAAGTTTTTCTTTAGCGTCATCAAAATACCCCGACACATCTGTACTCAAGAGTATAACTGCGTTTTTAGTTTTAAAATTAAATTCAGCAATCTCTTCTGCTTTCGAATAATCCATATACAACACCATTCTTGTTTTAAGATCCGCCTCATTACGATGCTCATTAATTTTATTAACAACGACATCTTTTAAACTAGCCAAAAACAGTATCGGATCTTTCATATAGTTTTTATTCTTGATAGTAAAGACATTTAAACGTCCATTAAAAGCTGTCCGGGATAATTCGATCTCATGTTCGGGAGGGGGAGAAGAGCCTTTCACAAAATTGACAATACTATTCACAGCTTTATTAAAAACATTAACAATGGATGTATCAAGCCGTGGTCGTTTAGTGGGAGCGGGGCCGACCTCGTCATCATCAACAACACCTCCACGGTTCGAAACTAATTCGGGGTTTTCATGAATTTTTAAATGGTAGCTCATATTACTTTTTCTTATCAGTTTATCACATCGGGGGCATTTAGTTTTATACTCGATGCTTGCTTTCTTCATAATCGGGGACTTGTGTTTTCGAACCGGCATTTCACATCTACTACTACTAGCAACAGGTTCTGATGTGTTCTGAACCGTAATTTCATCCCTACTTCTCTTCCTAGTGTTAGATTTTGAAGAGTTATTATTTTGTCCTAGAACCGACATTTGCATACTACTACTCTTACAAATTTTCAAATGACGACTAAAGTTTTGATTTGTAATTTGCTTGTTACATTTATCACACGTCTTAACTGGATAACGTGCGCTAACATTTTTATTAGGGTTCTTCGGGCATATTTTTATATGATGAGAAATATAGGACTTAGCGATAGCTTTATCGCAGAATTCGCAGTTAACTCTCAACGATTCCATTTTTATAAAACCAACAATAGAAAATAATAATTATAATACAAATAAATAATTTAAAAACTCTCAGGAAATTTGAATAATTAAATATTTGGTGTTGTTAAATCCAAAAAGATAAATGGTTTAAAAAGAACCATATTTATTTTTTAACTATAAACGTGAAATCCTAGTTTGGGATGGAAGTAGTCCCGGAATAAGACGTCTTAGAGTGGGATGGAAGACGTCCTGGAATAGGATAACACAACCGTCCTGGAATAGAATCGAAGGTGTCCTGGAATGGGACGTCCTGAAATGGGATATAAGTAGTCCTGGAATAAGACGTCTTAGAGTGGGATGGAAGGCGTCCTGGAATAGGATAACACAACCATCCTAGAATAGGATCGAAGGTGTCCTGGAATGGGACGTCCTGAAATGGGATCGAAGATGTCCTGGAATAGGGTCGCACCTCCTCGCACCTCTCATGTTTTTGAATTCCTGTTTCACTACTACTGTCCGCACATCTCAATGCGACTACTTTAATCAGCCATATTTCCAAAACCTAAGTTTTTACGGTAACTTGGGTGGTATAAGTAGTCCTGCTGGGAGTATAGGACAAAATGACCTTGAAATAGACCTTTCACGTGATTGACCACGTGATCGGTGACGTCATCAAGATGGTGGCGTCCACGTGTGTTTTGGCGGGAATTTGACGTCATCAAGATGGCGGCGCCCACGTGAGCACGTGTTCTAACCTAACTTTTTCCGACCACGTGTGTTTTGGCGCGCTCTTGGCGTCCGTCTGAATTTTACCGCCTTTTCTCCGGGCTGTTGACGTCATCAAGATGGCGGCGTCCACGTGGGAATGTGTAGTTTGATTGTTCGCTACCAGATGGTGTTATAAAAATGTTACCGCTGTTGCCGGGATTCGAACCCCGGTCTCCGAGTTGGTGTGCTTTCGCACTGACCACACGACCAAGACGCTGTTGTCCGGTCTTAGTTATTATTGTGTATAAGTGTCTTTGATTGGCATATTTATCTCTGAAGGGTCAAAAAGGTCAATCTGATTATTTCTTTTGCCAGCACCCATGTGGCCACGTGTTCTAACCTAACTCTTTTCGACCACGTGTGTTTTGGTACGCTTTTGGCGTCATGGCAGCGCCCCGTGTGACCATGTGTTCTGAACTTTCGCGCGTTTTTCGATCCAAAATGGCTGCGCCCATCGGACCACATGGCCCAACCACATTTTTGGCACATTTTTTGTCACTTGATTAATATATTATAAGTTATACATATGAATTCATCGTTATATGTTTTGTATGTAATGTAAATTATGTCACGCTGACCCCCCAGTACTTTCATAATACCTCCCGTACTCATGGTGCATGTAATACTATATAAAGTGTGTTACATTTCTTAAAAACTTTTAAAAATACCTAAAAGTGTTGATATCTCGAAAACGGTAAGTCCTACGCCATTTTTGAGGCCAAAAATCACCTACTACGTAATGTAGGTGCCCCCCAGGCGGTACTGACACATATGACAGGTCTTAACTAGGATGTTGCGGGTTGCATCTTGAAAAATGAAGGGGCAACCAGTGTGTAAAAATTCAAAAAATCATATCTAGCGAACGGTATGAGCTATCGAAGTGAAATTTGGTATATGGACACACATAAGCAAAGGCAAAAAAATAAAGGTACCTGACATGTGTTATGCGGATAAGCATCCGAGAAAATGAAGGGGCTATATTTTAAAATTGTATATTTCAGAAGGTAATTGTCAGATATAAACCAAACTCGGTATACGGGTATATAGTAGCCTAACCTACATATTAAAGTGAGCGCTGCGGGTTGCATCACACAATTGAAGGGGCTAAAAATATATATTTCCGACCATGTGTGTTTTGGCGCGCTTTTGGCGTCATGGCGGCGTCCATGTGAAGTCTGCTGCCTTTTCCCCCAGCGTTACCAACTTATGTGCATGTAGAGTGTAGTCTATAGCTATTATTACGTCACGTTTTGTGGACACCCACGTAGTAGGACCATCTTCATTATTTTTCTCACAGTGTTACCAATATACTGTCACACCCTGGGAGATTTCTCCCGTACCCTCCACAGCACTATCAACTGTTCTGTACATTTGCGATTTTTCTCGCAGTGTTACCAAAGTGTGATATATTGTCATACACCCTGTTGTGTGAATAAGAGCGAGATTTGTTTGGTAATAACAGTAAGTTATTTATTTAAAAACAAGTGTAAACTGATACAAATTTCAAACGATTCTATTGTGAAATTGAAATGCTGTATGGTTGTACTCCTTCGCCGGGTTGTACGAACAGCCCTTAGCAGTCCTTCGCAAGTCGCTCCAGTTCGGCATCCTCCAACGCCTCGCCGAATTTGGACGGCAGGAAGACTGAGGTGGTTAGGTCCTCCCCCTGGATGTCGAAGACGACAGCAGCTCTACCGAAGCGTGTTGCAACTCTCCGTGCCCCGACGATGATTTTACCTAGTTAGTGACCTTGAAAAATTTAAATCCCCTCAATAATTGCATAACTGTGGCCATTTCGACTGCTGCCCTCGCTGAGGTAAGACATCTCTGCTCTTTTACCATAACCTCAATTTCAAGCATAAAGACTTAGAATGTCTAGCCTTACTGCTTTTGTATTTAACAACCAACCAGTAATGGTGATATTTGATAGGGAAAATAGCCCCTGGTTCAAAGGGAAAGATGTAGCTGAAATTCTTGGTTATGCTAGACCTAAAAAAGCAATAAATGACTGCGTCAAATCAAAGTACTGTAAGACACCACCGGAAATAGGGAGCACCGATTCGGTGCTCCCTTTGAATACCCAACCTCATACAGTATTTATTAATGAACCCGGTTTATATCAGTTAATTTTTTCATCCAAACTTCAAATTGCTGAAAGATTTCAAGACTGGGTATTTGAAGAGGTTTTACCTTCTATTAGAAAACGTGGAGAATATAAACTAAGACAGGAAAATGCTGAAGTGTTACAATCTCTTTCAAAGTCTCTTCAAACTAACTATCAACTTAATCAAATGCACTCTGAGATGAAAGCTGCTAATGATATAATTTGTAAAGAAAACCAAACTCTAAATAAAACTCTAAAAGAACAGACACCAAATGTGGCCGTGTTCCCTGCTGATGATAATCTAGCTCATGTTTTTTGTGTTTTGATTAGAGACACCCTTCCAAAAACTCATGGAATGTGTGAGTACAAGTGCATCCGCACAGCAAAGAGAAGTTTCCAAACAGCTCTAAAAAAGGCAAAAAATGAGGGCTTTGTGCCTTGTTTTATCAGATCCCCTGTCCCTAACGGTATTAACATTTTAAATAAAGCAAAGGAATTCATGGACAACAGTGGTATGTACTATGAGACTGCCTTTAATAATGTATTAACTCCATACAACTTTGTAAATGTAATTGAACTTATCATGAAACATAATTAAAGTAACCCACTGTGTGAGTGTGAATCAAGGGTTTAGTAGATTGAGGCGCCCCAACCTGAGGAGGGTTTGGGCTACTCCTTTGAAAAACCTGGTGTGAGTGTGAAACAAGGGCTTAGTAGACCGTGGCACCTAGAACTTAGAAAATTCTAGGTTACACTTTCAAACAGCCCAGAGCGAATGAAGGTCCCTGGCGCGGTGTAAAAGCCCGTAAACCTGAATGAAGGTCTGGCGCTGTGTAGATAGAAACCCGTAAACCTGAATGGTAGGGCAAAGTTGATAGTCTGGCTCCTGGGTCATTCAATCAAACTGCCTGGTGGGGAAAATTAATTATAGTGTAAACACATGCAGGAGCAACTAGCTTATTTTTGGAAGGCCTTCACAGGTCATAGCGGTGGCGGGGTTATGACTATTTAATAAAAAAACTCTTTCTTTGGTTTGCTCAAAGGGAGAGAACATTAGTTCATACTGAGTGAAAACCAGCTTTTCTGGACTGGCTCATGTATGGAATAATGTTTAACCTGGGTATGTAAACACGAGTGGTCTCAAACCCCACTCAAGCAAACAAAATTACTACAACTTACTTAGCTGGAGTAACCTGGATTTATGATGGCGTAGACTGGGTTTCTAGGAGGTAATGGTGGTGGGTGAGTAATAATCTCTGCGTACTCTGGTTCCTTCCTATACATGACACAGGGAGACGGAGGGTGTTGATCCCTCAGGCAAGTAAATGTAAAGCCGAAACAGTTCACTATGCACCACATTTCGTTTAGTACTGACGTAGTTGCTACAGTTATCAACAGGGAATATGGCGTTCTGTTTGATAGACTCTCTGGCGGACAAGCTCTTTGTTCTAACTGTATTTGTCGCAAGTATGATGTTTATTTATTTGATGCGTGTTACAGATGTAAGTGTATTGAATAACTCTATAAAACTAATGTTAGAGAAATAAATTGTAACATTATTAAAATGGACGCAAAGAAAGCTATAGCTGAAGAGCTGCATAGACCAGCTAGGAGAAATTATCCTAGGTGTAAAGTTACTTTAAAATCACTCAGTGATCTATATCAAGCTAACCTCGTTGAAATGTAGCCTTATGCCAAAATAAATAAAGGGTACAGGTATATCCTAACTATGATTAATTGTCTATCTAAATTTGCATTTGCTATTCCCCCAAGGACAAGTCTGGACTCGAAGTCTGGTGGTCCTAAGACCTACGCCTATCTTGTATGGTCAACGAACAGAAATCGTCTAGTTGAGGTGTGCAAAATTAAAGGATTGACTCTGAATTTGAGCACGTCTCAACATTTGAATTTCGCCAAACTCAAAGAAATGGTTCTAAGTGAGGCGACATTGACTGTTGAGACGACTGAACGCAGAATAAGACGCACTAAAGACAAGGAGGCCATAACGATCCAAGAAAAAACTGTTCAAAGTGACAGGACCAAAAAGGAGACATGAAGGTGACTACGATACCCTGCCTTACGGCTACCGCAAACGCCCCAGACTGTCCTAACCCTCCTGTGCTACCCCTGTCCATTCCAATAATACATACATACAACAACGACAACAACAACAACAACAACATCATCATCATCATCATCATCATCATCATCATCATCATTACCGTCGTATATAGTCAAATTTTTATTTTTGTGTAATCAAAAACATTTTGGCGGTTTTTAGAGAGCGCTTATCAACTTTTAAAATTCAGCGCTACTCAATGCCCCTTAGAGTCATGTCCAAAGTAGAGTCGATGATTAAAATATCTGTCACGAATTTCATAAGAGGATTCCTACCACCACCACCAAGGATCACCGGTATGGTGGCTCAGTAGATTGAGTGACCCAGCTTCAAACCTGTGTGACTCCTTTGAACAGCCGTGTGATGATGGATATGTGTGGGTCTAGTAAACTGAGTGACTCAGCTTCAAACCTGTGTGACTCCTTAGAACGACCATGTATCACAAGAACCTAATAGATTGAGTGACTCAGCCTTACACCTGTGTGACTCCTTTGAACGGTCAAGTGATGGCGGAAGAGGGTACGGTTAAAAACCCTGCGTGGGCTTAGTAAATTGAGTGATTCAGCGTTACACCTGTATCGCTCCTTAGAACAGCTGTTGAGACCAAGGGTTTAGTACATTGAGGGGCTCAGTTTTACACCTGAGCTCCTCCCTGGAATAACCCGTTTGAATGTGAAAAAGGCGATTCGAGGTGGTGGCGGTAGTGTCTCTCTCTCTCTCACGGAATTCCTGACCCAATAGACGGTCAGAAGGGAGGTGAGGCAGCTCACCACAGCATACAGCGTAGGCAGGGGCTGTATGGGTATTATGTAGCTGTTATCGTTCACGACAGTAGCCACGGTAACGTTTACAGAATACCAGGGGGGCGGAGGCGGCAACTAGTTTGTTTTTGGAGGCCGTCACGCATCTGCGGCGGTGGAGGGGCCGCAGAATCCCGGGGTTTAAAATAAAAAAAGTCTTTAAATCCCTTCATTATAAAGATGTATACGAGAAAAGCCATAGCTGAAGAGCTGCATAAGCAGGCTCGGAAGAACTATCCCAGACGTAGGGTCACCCTTAAAGGGGTTCATGACCTTTACCAAGGGGATCTGGTCGAGGTCCAGCCTTATGCGAAACTAAACAAAGGATACAGATACATAATGACTATGATTAACTGTTTTACAAAATTTGCCTTTGCGGTTCCGTTAAAGGACAAAACCGGGTCGGAGGTAGCTAAGGCGATAAAACCTATACTCGCCAAACACAAAATGAAAAATTTACAGACCGACGACGGTAAGGAATGGTTCAATAAACATGTGAGCAAATTAATAAGGAAGTATAAGATAAATCATTACTCCACATATTCGGATCTCAAAGCTAGTATCGTGGAAAGATTTAATAGAACATTAAAGACACGTATGTGGAAAATGTTCACTGCACAGGGCACACACGAATGGTTGAGCAGTTTACCGGATATCATAAAGTCCTATAATAGTACCAAACACAGGACTATTGGAATGAAACCTAAGGACGTTAAACCGAAACATGTTAAAGACATTCTGGCAAGACTAGATAAGGTAAAAACAGTCGCTTACAAACCTAGATATAAGGTAGGCGATAGTGTGAGGATAAATAGACATAAAAAGGTGTTCACCAAGGGATATCTACCGATTTGGACGAATGAGGTGTTTAAAATTTACGCTGTCAAACCGACTAAACCTGTCACATATATATTACAAGATTACAAAGGAGAAATACTCAAAGGGGGATTCTATGAACATGAACTTAGTCTGTCTAAAACCGGTGATGTTTATCTGATCGAAAAGGTCCTGAAACGTGATGGAGACAGAGTTCTCGTTCGATGGTTAGGTTTTGATAAATCCCACGACACTTGGGTCCACAAGGACTCTATAAAATAAATATGCATTCTTGAAAACCAATCATTGTAATACGAGATGCATATAATCAAACACTCGTTTAGGTTGCCCATAGAGAACTTTGATTCCTTTGTCGGCGCCGGTATGACGACGCGGAAAAGACACGGTCCTCTCCTTCCAAACACCATTCGTTGTATCATATGCGGACCGTCAAACTGTGGGAAAACCAATGTTCTTTTCAATTTACTTTTCGATGCGAACGGGTTAAGGTTTAAAAACGTTTACGTATTTTCAAAATCTCTGTATCAGCCGAAATATAGGTTTCTAGCTAAAACAATGCCCAAAGAGATAGGATATTTCGCGTTTGACGACAACTCACAGGTGCCACCGCCTAGTGAGGCTAAATCTGATTCAATCATGATATTTGACGATATCGCTTGTGAGAGACACGACAATATACGGAGTTATTTCACGATGGGTCGTCACAAGGATATAGATACATTTTACTTGGGTCAGACCTACAGCCGTATCCCAAAACAACTGGTCAGGGATAACTGTAACTTTTTGATAGTATTCAAACAGGATGATATGAACTTACGCCATATATATTATGACCATGTCAATACAGATATGACGTTTGATAAATTTAAACAGTTATGCGGTATGGCGTGGAAAGACAGTCATGGTTTTGTCGTCATAGACAAAGATAGTCATATTGATAAAGGTAGGTACCGCGCAGGTCTAGACAGTTTCATTCAAGACTTATAAAGATGCGTATCTACACGTACAACGACCTATGAGGGTTTAATGCGAGACTGCATAACGTAAAGTCAAATTTGTGCACGTTTTGATCCCCAAGTATAAGTACGATATTTGCGCAAGTACGTGATCCCCTGGTTTGACAAACGGGAAAAACAATATTAACACGGGTAAAATTTCACTACTGGAGTTTCATTGCTGGATATATCAAGTATTTGCGAACACACAAAGAACGTGCCATGTTTTTCAGGCAGGTAGAACTTCCATAAATTAATTTACGATCAAACATAGGGGCAGTAGAAATCATGAAGTCAAACAAGAAACATCTCACGTTACGCATAGCCAAACTGAAAGAGGCTATTAGGCGTAAATATAACACTTTTAAGACCGGTGTTGCTGATACTGAACGGTTTTTTGAAACTAAATACAAACCGATAGTTAAAGAGCTTAAAAAGTCCAGTTTTTCTCCGAAGGAAGAGTCTTTAATGGTGCCGAAAAAAGAAGAAGTAAAATATGATGATGATGATGTTGATGATAATGATGGTGGTGATAATATGAGTGGAACTGATGTTGAGAGTGATAAAGAGGAAAAGTTTATCGATGCGCCAGAAAATAATGATCCATTACCATCACCATCAACGTCGCCATCGCCATCACCGTCACCATCACCCGAGCCTCATAGAATGTCAAGCAATACGTTTATTAGAACCAACTTTGAACATCCTTTAACTAGGCAATATATGGATCTTTTCATGAAAGACCGTGGAGGAAAATTTACGAAAATCGATCACAAGTACGGTCCGAGGTATGAGGACGGAAATACTTTAATGGTTGGTAATAAAATACTAGATTTTGATAGGAACGGTGATATACTGATCGGTGATAAACGATATGACGGGACCGAAGGACTTTACGAATTACTGTTTATGAGAACACCTGACGAAAACCTGTTCAATGAGGATGATTTAGACTCTTACAAATCTCTTTTAATCGAGTCGAGCGCGCACAAAAAGGGGTATACGTCTGACGGTCCGGTGAATAGAAATACATCCTATAAGTACAGAGGTGTTATTATAAAAATATTCCCTGTACCTAATAAAACAGGATCAGGAATGCACTGGAAATCAACAAAATCACGCGACATTGTCCACTGGGATGATCCTAACGAGCTTATGGACCGTTTGCGTTTACTAGTCATGTCCGCCGAGACAGGGAATAATTCTCATACAAATGAGATACTTAACATCGTCGAAGAGTTGAAAGAAGGCGGATTTATAAAAGGTGTAGGAAACAAACGTTTTCAGACATTGTTAAAATGAACGTAGACAAGTTCGGTCGTTATAGTTACACTGGCATGACCATAGATCAATTTGGTCGCCACACGTCAAAAGAAAGGATACGGGGACCTAAAGGTGAGGGGTTTAAATTGACAACTGACGGCAGTTATGATATCGGAAATAAAAGATTAGTTAATGTTTCAGACCCCTTGTCCGAAGCGGACGGTGTTAATTTAAAAACTCTACAGACACATACAGGTTCTTGTTTAAAACTAAACGATAACAATGAGTTTTATGATGCACAAAATAGACGGATCGCTAATATTGGCGATCCAATTAGTGCGGGTGAGGTCGTAACTAAAGGGTACATTGATTCCCGCATCCCTAAAAGACTAGATCCCACTTTAAGTTATTCTTTTCACCAATACAGATTACAAGATCTAGCCGCGCCCATAACCTACGGAGACGCTGTAAATCTAAAGTATTTAACAGATAATGCATTGACCAGAACCGATGGTACAACTGGGTGGGATTTTAATCATCTTCGATTGACAAATGTGGGTAAACCTCGTGATGATGGAGATGCCGTAAACAAGAAATACATGCACAATAATACGGTGATTAAATCTAGCAACAAGGGTTTTAACTTTTTGAAAAGTCGGTTATTGATGGTAGGATCGCCTATGGACGATTTGGATGCTACTAACGTTGCATATGTCAAAGAGAATTTGTTGCATAAGACGAAGGACGGTAACTATGATGCAAAGTCCCGTAGAGTGATGAACCTCGCTAATCTGAAAGAGATGGACGACGCTGTAAGTAAAAGATATCTCAAGACAATCATAAGTGATCTAGCGTACTTTTTATACAAGTCCACTCATAAAAAAGGTAGGAGCCAGCCTATACCTCCTGAACAGTGGAAAAATAAAGTGTTAGAGTCAAGTTGGGAGGATCTATTTAACGATGATCACGCTTGATGAACGAATCATTTATAAAATGGCTAGGTGCAAAGCAACATCAAACATTCGAAAGAGAACTCTTGTGAAAGGAGGAGGTATTTTCGGTTCAGCGGTTAATAAAGCTATTGATTTACTACCTGTAGAACTTCATATACCTGGTTATAATTTTTGTGGACCCGGAACTAAGCTCAAAAAGCGATTAGCGAGAGGTGATAAAGGTGTAAATCCTTTGGACGAAGCGTGTAAAATTCACGATTTAGCGTATTCGAAATTCAAAGACTCGGGACGAAGACAACAAGCTGATAGAGAGCTTGCAGAAAGGGCTTGGCAACGATTCAAGGCAGGAGACGCATCTTTAGGAGAACGAGCCGCGGCTTGGACAGTTACGACAGCTATGAAGGCGAAAACCAAATTTGGAGGTGGCCGGAGGCGGCGGCGGAGGAGCTGTGTTAAACGTAAAACCCCCGCCAAAGGTAGAGGATTATATTTGAGACCTTATCCGAAAAGGGGAGGTGGAAAAAAGAAAAAGAGAGTAACTAAAAAAAACGTCTATCCCGATAAAACCGCTCACCAATTATGAATTAGATTACTACGCCGCTAAGCTAAATGTACCTCACTTTAGAGGTGTGTTCATGCGAGACACTTTACCCGTCAAACCAAGAAAGAACGAATCGGCTATAGTGAATTTGGACTCAAATAGTGGCAGCGGTACACATTGGGTATGTTATATGAAACTTGGAGATAAAGTTTTTTATTTTGACAGTTTTGGTAATCTCCGTCCTCCTGTAGAAATCACACGATATTTAGGGGCGTCAGTGGAAATCAAGTATAACTATAACAGACGACAAAGTTTTGATTCAGTTATTTGCGGACATTTGTGTCTAGAGTTCCTAACTAATGTTTTCCCTTAGCGGAACCGGTCCCACTATCAGTTGCGAGGTTTTCCCACCGCTCGACGTCAGTAAAGGTGACTGGGAAATAGGACTAGTCGGTCTGACCACGTACAATTCGATTCCGAACATCGAGAAGGATATAAATGATAAGTTTTACTATGGAGACGGCAAAGAACTAACTATCCCCGAGGGATCGTACGAAATTGATGACATAGAGGAAGAAATAAAAAAACATGTACTTATTAGTTTGAAAGCCAACAATAATACGTTGAAGGCCGAGATGAAATGTGCAGAGGATGTCCACTTTGACAAGGAAAATACGATAGCGTCTTTGTTGGGTTCCGAGAAACGGGTGTATAAGAAAGACAAGTTACATGTGTCTTCGCAAACCATTAATATAATCAAAGTAAATTCAATCAGTGTAGAATGTAATATTGCTCGCGGTTCGTATCATAACGGTGAGGAGGGACACATTTTACACGAGTTTTATTTGGCTGTTGAACCGGGGTATAAAATCGTTGTGATCCCCAATCCAATCATTTATTTGCCTGTTAACGTTCAGCGAGTAAGTAACATAAGTGTTCGGCTTAGCGATCAAAACGGAGAGCCTGTGAACTTCAGAGAAGAAATAATATCATTGAGGTTACACTTGAGGAAGCGTCAGGATGGGTCTGGTATTTAGGGAATCGCCAGTTACAACACCGCTCATTATTCAGAAAGAAGCGGGACAATTAACATCGTTCAGCGTGAAATTTCTAGAGTCATTAGGATTCAAAGTGAAAAATATTCGCCATAGAAAGCGCAGTTGAGTACGAAAACACCGTCACGGGGTACGAGTATCACATGTACAAACCGTATGCGTCGTGTACATTTAAAAATAATGATGAAATTAGAATAGCCGTCAGTCAACAGGACATCATAACCGCCCCGTTTGAAAGCACATTACATATTTAAGTAAAAATTAATGGGAAGAAAACAGGGGGTGATGCTGACGTCTCACTGGTCAACAATGCTATTGCATATCTTTTCGATAATATCCGATATGAGATTGGGGGAATCGAGGTGGATCATACTAAAAATCCTGGAATCACCACCACCATAAAAGGACTTCTTTCAGTACGTGACGTTGAAAAGGATAATTTGAAAAATGCCTGCTGGTTAGGAGCGGGAGAAACGCTAAAAATTGACAACGATAAAGAATTTACATTTTCTGTTCCACTCAGATTGTTGCTCGGTTTCGCCGAAGATTACAAACGGGTGTTAGTGAACGTCAAACAAGAGCTTATCTTGCTACGGTCAGCGCCTGACCTCGATGCTATCGTATCATCCGACGCGACCTCTTGCACTGTAGAGATAACCAGTTTATACTGGCGTGTTCCTCATGTCTCGGTCGTGGATACTTTCCGCTTAAAACTTTTGCGTATGATCGAAAAAGACACGGCCATACAAATACCCTTCCGGTCTTGGGAATTGCACGAGTACCCGTCTCTGCCAAAGACTACACGACAGTCGTGGACAGTTAAGACGACATCGCAGTTAGAGAAACCACGATATGTAATACTAGCATTTCAGACAGATAGAAAAAATAAATTGTCAAAAGATATGTCAGCCTTTGACAGTTGTAAACTGACAAATGTAAAGCTTTATCTAAACTCTCAATACTATCCTTATGATAACATCCACGGTGATATGACTATATATTATGAAATGTTTTCCAGATTTCAAAAATCCTATTACGGTAGAGACACGTACCCAAGCGTCAGTTTGGACACTTTTAAAAGTACAACACCACTTTACGTCATCGATTGTTCCAAACAAAACGACACAATCAAGTCTGGACCTGTCGATGTGAGGTTAGAGTTTGAGACAAAAGAGTCCATTCCCGATAAAACCACAGCGTATTGTCTCATTTTACACGATTCCCACCTGGTGTACACTTTACTCACAGGTTCGGTGAAAAAGGTCATGTAATCACAGAGTCATAGGTGGGGGGTTAATAAATTCACCGGTGACCGGAGCACTGTTCAGTCTTAAACATGGATCCGTGCGCTGACGATGTGTCTACTTTTAGCTCTGATGACGAGGAGGAGTACTTCCAACTTGATCCTAAAAGACCGTGGAGGGACGATATCGGCTGGATTTATATAAATCTTAAGAGAAGGGGAAATATTGTTCGGAAAATTGAATTTGACGGGAAACCCTTAAAGTTAGACGTGCGTTCTAATGGAAAATTTGATAGGCTAGAAATGGAATTCATCGATGGCGGGGCGATGGAATTAAGTGGGTTTACAATACCGGAAATTGTAGAGAAAACACGCGCACTTTCCAAGTTTACTAAAATGACCGTTTTAATGTACACAGCTTGCGGAATGTGTGACCATGAAGACTTTTGGTTAGACGACAATTGGGATGACGAGATGCGTCCGGCCATTGATTTTAATGATATAGATTTATGCGAAAGGAAATATCTCGATCACATAGTTGTAAAACTTAAAAAGACCATTCCTCCTGATGATTATACAGATAGTGACACAGAGGAGGAGGAGGAGGAGGAGGAAGAAGAAGAAGCAGAAGAGACGGGGGAAGGAGAGGGGGGACCTGAGGTAAAGAAAAGGAAGGTGAACTAGGTGATTCCATGTTAGTCGTCAAGATGGCTTCGACAGTTGAGGTTCTGAAGCATAATTTTGCGGTCTGTAGAAATTATGTTCGGAACAAAATTGCGCGTGTAAATGTTTGTACAAAACATACGTATCCGGATGGATATTCGTGGTTTGTACCGGATGTTGAATCGAGTTTGTTCGTCGATAGAATACGTACCGGATACTTTAGCAAAATGTTAAACACACTCCAGATCGATGTAGAAGAAAGCAAAGCGTTGATAGGTACTGAGGATCTAGAGCACATTCTCGACTGTGTAATTCATTATGATCAGTTTGATACAATAGAAGTGTGTCTTTTTACCAGATTCGGAACCAGTGATGTGAAACAGTACGAACGTAAGAGGGGAAATATAGAGATAAAGGTGGATGAATACGTAACTCGTGCGGAAATTATTTTCAAAAATAGATTCTCATTGGCTACAGCAAAAGGAGTGGGGGAAACCAGCAGCCCTGAGGGTTACGACACTGTTAATACAGTTAAATCGGCAAAAACCCTCGGTTGCAGCCATGACGTCGACCAGTGCGGAAGTGGAGTCTCAACCTTTGATTACACAGGAGGAGTAGGAGGTAAGTACGGACACGGACTTGATACGGTTTCCACCGCGTAAGGAGCCTATCGACGCGTGTAAGGGGATTTTCCTAAAAACCGTTAACTTTTTAAGTCCGGAACTAACGAAATCCGTGATTGTCGGTATTTTCAAAAACAGGGAAAATAGTCTGGGCGTTTTATTCACGGGGCGAAAAGGATCAGTGTACTGGTCATATGACACGTACAACCGGTTCTCGGTTCAGTTTGTAGATA